>JALLAW010000537.1:0-12581 GCA_036939535.1 Cyclotella kingstonii | reverse complement strand
TTCAAATCACTGTCCAGCATATCCCCTCTCTCTAAATTATTTTTGTAGATTCTAGAGATTCTTAACTCTACAGTACCATGCGGTTGAATTTACATTTTAGGCTGAAAAATGCAAAGGTATTTATTTGAATAACTTTTTTCTAGGAGGAACTAGTGCCTGGGATTACTTCCATTAGAAACCCCGTTGAAAGAGTAAGTACTTCCATATGTGGTTTATGTTTGTACGACTAATATTGACTGATTTACAGCCAATAGAAAAAAGTCCTATGTTAAAAAATCCGGAGTAGTAGTACCTAATGAATAAATTGAAAGAAATGTCAGTGTAATTCCTTATACATTACTTTATTCGTTGCGATGATTTCTTAACCGATTGACAAATTATCAAGATTTATAAAACAAAAAAGGAATATTAAAACAATCAAAACAAATGAATATGTGATACTCAACAGTAATATCTTCCAGGACTGTCATCTCCTGATTCTTCTACTTTTTACTTGCCGCATTTGATCTTTTGTCTGATAAATGCTTTTCTGAGATGGCCTCAGCCTCTTCATCTCTACTTCAGGAATAACTGCTTCTATTGGCATGCAAACTTAAAGATCAACAATATTTGTCACATTAAGCAAAAACATTAAACAAAACGTCATTATACCAGCACATTTTACCATGATAATGGATAACATCCATTACAGTAGATGCGTCCGCATGGTGCTGGTCTTGTTTCAATTCGGTAGCATGATTGACTGCATTTTAATCTTTCACCATTGGTTTCAATCCTCGTCGTGTTGGATTGTGACATCACAGCGTTCACTGCAGATGGTGTCTTCATATCAAAGTATTTTCTCTCTTTAGTTTTTCAATAAGATTGACTACTAAGAGGTAGCAGCATTGATTACTACATAGTGAAAAAAAGTCAGATTGAGCATAAGCGCACTTCTTTATGAGACGAAAGAATAATGCTAATTCAAAAAGTAAAAACGGGTAGACATAAGTCAATCCTGCATGCATAAACTCAAATGTGAAGTAATTCCACAAAATATTTCAAGTATCAGTGGAAGAATCAGGAGAAAATGAGGTATGATGGACCAAGAATATAAGTGAAGTAGAAAAGTCAGCGTAAGTTTGATGAATAACATAGAATATTTTAATATGTGAGGAAAATGGAGATGATGTTAGAAAGTGATCTGTAATAACCAGTTGAGAGCCTTAGCAGACTTTTCATTTATCTGCGAAGTTGCATCGAAGTTGGAGGCATCTTTCAAAGGCAAAATGAGCAACTCGATTTCATTAAATGACGTTATGTTTCTGTTATAAATTGCCACTACATTAATAATGGCATCCAATGGTCTCTTCTATTGCTGTCATGTCAATATCAAAGACACAACGTGGTCGGTTTGCACTAGTGAAACCCTTCAGCAATGTGCTGGTAACATTATGAGTACGATCCATGTGGACAATCAACTAATAAATCGTGACACAACATCTGAAGTAATGACTATAAATAATTTTTCAAAACCAGACATTGTCCCTCCTCCATTAACCTACTCAAGTGATGTAAGTACTGAAAAGAGAACAGAAATAAAAACCTGGTGGATATAACACGTGGAGGAGGGATAATGTCAGGTTTTGAATATTTATTTGAAGTCATTATTTCAGCAATGTTGTATTGTTATGGCTACTTATTTGTTTGATACGGCTAATACTCCTTATGTTACCAAGACAATACTGACAAAACAAGATATACTAGGACGAGGAGTGATTTGTGGTGGCATTGACCTATGCCATAAATGATAGGCTGGTAGATGAAGCACACTTGGGAGCTGATGTATAGGTTGGGGAATGTCAAAGGCTACAGCTAAGAAGTAGCAGTAACAACTGATTGTGTTTGAAAATTTTGAGCTCTGTTTAAGGTGAAGTAATATAAACACTTTAATTCGATGAATCCAGTGAACATAATAATAATAATGATAATAACTTAGTACGTTATCACAAACGAAATGAAAACAATGTGATAGACGGAGTCTTATTAATCGCCGCCAAACACAGCAATGCCGTACAGGGCGGGAGTTTGAACAAAATCCAAACCTTCAGCTTGAGCTGGCAACCAACGCGAATAGGCATGCTGGGACTACATATATGCAACATAGAATATGAAAGGAGGAATACACACGACATTGTACATACAAGTCACGGAGCGATATAGAATGATACCCACACCAGCTCACTCCCCCTTTTTTAATGAAGTCGAGATCCGAAGTGGTAGAAAATACAACATTTATGCAAGGCGGAAGCGAATAGATTTATGGCGGGAGACCTCAGCTTTAGGGCAGTAGACCTTAAAATAGATTTTCTAGGCAAAGCTTGTAAGAGTTAAAAAGACATTCTCTGATCCACTATGTCACCAAAACCACCTCAGCAGTACCGCCTTCCTCCCAACCTCTATCCAAAGTCCGCCAAATGATCCGCTACATTATTGCCAAATTCCATCTCCAAAACCGAGAGAGTTTCTTCTACTTGCTGCTCCTTATCAACATCATTGATTTCCACCTCTGAACGAGCTTTCTTCTGTTGCAGCTCATCATGAAAGCTTTGTGACCGAACACTGAGTCGTTTGCCTACTTCTCTCGTAGCTATATTGAAAAGGTCGACCAGGGCTGCACTGATGTGAGAGGCTGGAGTGGAGTCCCTGAAGTGTAGTTCTGCTAATAGCGGAAGATCTGTGGGAGCGCTGGATATGAAGGCGAAAAGGCAAAAACACTCATAATCCCTATTGTTGGCAGCTCTGGCATGGAAACGCATCCTCCCTCAGAGAATCGCCATTTTCCCTGGTGGATGAGTCTTTCAACCATGCCCGAGTTCGGATCATTGAGACAAAGAAGATGATCGAAGTTGAAAGGTTCCAGGGCAACGATGATGGTTGGGGGCCTCTCAGCAAAAGGTCTATCGGTAGGAGCCCTATCAAAATCTGTGTGAAGGCGAAATGTGCAACAATCAAATTAACTTGGAGCATTGAGAGCCGACCAAAGAGTGCCAACTTTGAAGAAGGTCAAATTAGGATAGGTTAGTTGGACGAGGAAATGTATTGGTATGAGGACCTCTTTCACACAGAGTTGGAGCTCATTTACTCGATATGACAGCTTGAGATCGTCCTAAAGCGCCTGCAGATACTTCCTGGTGCCATTACACCCTGTGAGAGTCAGCCAATATGACCGTGGCACAGATAGAAGCCATTCTTGACCTCATTGATCGTATTACCTATAAACAAGTTCCGGGTGTCCTTGAACTCATATGTTGGCTGGAAGTCGAGGTCAGAGAACTCTCTGATGTGGCAGTCATGAGCGTTGTAGGGTAGAGTGAGATCAATCTCGCCGTCCTTTATGAAGACAGCTCTAGAGCCGCCACATTTGATCAGGACGTCTTGGTGGCAATTGGATTTATATTTTGGAATTGAAACCCAAGTTGGTAGGCCGGACATCACAAGATCAATGAGGTCTCTAGGCAGGTCGGAGGTAATTATCTTCCTCCAGTCCAAATTTGTATCCCACGAATTTTAGAACAGCCGTAAAATCCCAGTATGTCTGTCATGAAAATTCATTGCCTTTTATAAATATAGCGCTTGTCTGTTATAAATTTTGAAGACTATATTAAGGATGTTTGACATTATTGCAGCAGAGTGTCTTCTTGATCCTGCCTCTTCTTCAGGGGTTAGAGGACGTAGGTAGCAGAATTTATTATTCTCAAGCCGGGAAAGATTGATAACATCCTGAGGAGCACAGTCCCCCAAAAGCGAAAAGAATACAAATGAGTGAGGCGAAGAGAGAATTCATGTCTTGCGACCGAGAGCATCAGCTGTGCACCAAAGAATACCATCATGGGAGAGTATTTGCCGCGGAAGATAGGTATTGCGGGAACCCTAGGCCTTGAAGAGAGCTACTTGCCTTTAAGGTCACCAGATAGCGATATAGTTCAAAGTTCTTGGCAAAGCAGCTGAACAACTTATTCTCTAAGTTGTTATTCGCACCACAAAGGCCTCTGTAGGATGGAGAAAGCGATGTAATCAAAAAATTGTTGTTTTCTAAGGTTTTCAAAGGTCTGAAAGAGCCAAACTTACAAGTCAGTGGATTGTCTGGCTAGGAGCGAAGAGCTGATTGCCGGGCCGCTGCTGCCCTTGTTATCTCCTGTTGTTCGTTCCAGAACTCCTGTCGTAGTGAAGCCTCATCGACCAAAGCTTCATCAAGAACACTAAATCCATCTCCATCTCGAAGAAGGAATACTTGGTAGTGCTCGACTGGCAAAGCTATGCCACATACTTTCTTAATAGACTCATGGAAGTCGGCTCTTCTGGTAAAAGAAGATATGATGGAGTCAGAATCTGAATTCTTCTGATCAAAAACAATCAGATCGACCTGGAAGATATTGGTGACCGCTGTGAAAATCTTATCATCAATGACCAGATTTTGCGTGGCAGTAGTCAATAGGGGGACGAATAAGGTCCATTTGGATGTCGTACTCAAGAGAGTGTCATGAAGAAAATGAAACTTTTGAGCTTTGCTCCAGACTTCCTGAAACACTAAGGCCCAAATCTGATCAGGAGAAGACTTCTCAGTGTCACCAGAGGGCAGGTTGCTGTCTTTATCCACCATAAGTTCTCTTAATAAAAGTAGTTGGGAGAGGCATACAAAGAAGGGATCGAAAGTATCGAAACCTTCGTCATCCGATGTAAATTGACCCAAGTTTTAGACTTAAAGAACATAAGAACTTTTTGCAAGGTACTGTTTCATGATCTCAAACGCTGGTTCCTGATCAGATCTTTTTCTGGCCTTTGTCACCAGCAGCTCCAGGGGATTTCAGTTCTTGACGGCCAGAGGAAGTGGTGGTTTTGTGGGCGGAGCATGGTTTTAAGCTTGAAATTTCTGGATGAGTGGATGAGGGAGGTATAGATAACGTGGGTACTCAAGAAATGGACGCGAGAGACTCCCAGTTGCTAACGGAAGATTCCATTATGGTTGCTTCATCCTAATCTAGGACTTCCGTGCTGGGGAAGGGAGGAGATAATCTGTTTTTGGGACCATTTTTTGATTTAAGAAAAGTTGATCTAATTGAAAGATTGTTTTCTAGATAAGAACTGGGATTTGGTAATTCCCATGACTTCCAACTTGGTGGTCATTGTTGCCGCATGAATGTCAAAGAGCCTGCTGAAGTCACGGAGGGAGAAGTGACTGATGCTCTTCCCAATTTTCTGAATATATTTCACCAACTCCATTTCAGCGCGTGTTCCTACATAATTTTGAAATGCTACCGCTTCCACAGGTGAGGCATATGTGTGTCTTCTTCTCCTCGTCCTCCTCAAGGGCTTCGATTTCCTTGAGTAGACACTTCCTGCAGAAAACATGGTGGCAGTTCTGAGGTCTCACTGCTCCTATCAGTACCTTTGGGAAGAGCGGGCACTTCAGTGCCTCTATAAACTTTGTGAGGGCTTGGGAGATAACAAGACATGGCGGAGTAGATAAGAGCAGGGATGAGGGAGTAGAAAGACGACTGCGTCGGAGCGTTGTTGCTGATATGACTATAGCAGTCAGGTCAGTTACGGGACTTGTGAGAATATAGGTCAAAAAACAGATGGCATCCAGATGGGGTTGGGACGTGCATGACAAACCAACTCTGAGCGTCTAATTTGTGAAGTCAAGGTTTGGATAAGTCTCGAAACGTTGTAAGGGAAAAATTGATTGACCAAGGAATTGTGGAGATGAGTGTCGACTCCAATAAGCAACACCTCTGCTCCCAATTTCTTTTAGGCTCCAGTGTTGGTCTCAGTTAGTGTGCTGCAGCTAAATTCGGAACCGATTAGACCCACTGTTGGCCTTTGGTAAACGCATCCAGGTCATGTATGGTCATCTAGTGTTAACCTTTTCCAGGTTGGGCGCCCAAGATCCGTAGGATCCCAGATCTTTCTTATCATATTTTGTTTACAAGTTGTTTGGTTCGTAAGACGATCCGAAGCAAGAAAATGAAACATGGGCTGGCGGTCCCACATTTTAAGGCGAAAAGAAAAACTCAAATCTCAGCCGGAGGATGCAGGACTTGAATGGGAGAGTTCAATCTTATGTTCCAGACTCCTGTGGCTGGAGGGGGTCTGGCCAGAGATCCACAAATCCCAAGGACCAACGGGGCACTATTCCACATAATCTTTGGCGCCTTTTAGTTTCCAAACTTTCTCCAGGCCTTTTGGTTTCCAAACCTTCACCAGCTTTGCATCAAATAGTTATTTCCTGCCTTTACGCTGTTCTCAGTCTCCAGGTCTTACCCAGCCTAAAGATTTCTCTTAGCTACCAATCTCACTCGATGTCAAGGTAGTCACCACACGCTTTGTCGATCTTGGTTTCAGGACGTCCTGCATTCAATGGGTTGGAACCTCAGCGCTTGGATGGGAGAAATCGACTAAAGGACGCAGAGTCACACCAAAGTATTTCTTCGCCATAAGTAGCTGGAAGTAGCCCGGCTGAAGTTTCATATCCATTCCTAGGCCTAAACAGCACTTCTCCAGAAGTGGATCCGATAGTGGCACCTCAGCCACTAGGGCACTCCTCTTCTCAGCCGCTCTCTACCTCAGAGGGATATCCGTCTTCGAGTCTTTCCAGCATCCTTTGAAGCCGGACTGTAAGTAGGCTCGGTGCAGACTTCCGGTACTGCACTGTCATCCAGAGATCCTGGCCTCCGATTCTGTTTAGGTATCCGATTCATTAAGATCTCAGTATATTTATACTCCGGGGCTTCACTACTCGACAAGTTCTTCCAGTCACACTGGCCTTAAGGCTGTCTAGAACATCTAATCCGGCCAGCCTCCAGATCGGTTTTTTTCCTCCATTTTTTTTGATCGCTCGAGCATCAATCCTGCCTAAGAAATATTTGTCTCCCGAGGGTATGAAACACACACGTGTCCAAGGCCAGGATTTTTTGGAAGAGAGCCCTTACAAGTCATATCCTGCCTTTGAGTCAATTTCCATCTTTGAGGTATTTCCTGCCTTTGACTCATTGTCGGCGTCCAAGTCTTGCCCGGCCTCCATTAATTTCTCGGCCTCCAAGGCTCTCTTGGCATCGAGTAATCTCCCGCAACCTGTACATTTTTATTTTCTAGATTTCCATGCGTCCAGATCAAGGCTTCCTATGAAAGATTAAATCTCTAAGATTTTCAGAATATAAATCGATTTTAGCTTTCAGATGTTACCGGCCTCCTAGGTTTTCATACTCCAGATAATTTCTTGCCTCCGGGTAACTCTATCAGAAAATCGTTCTAGTGTCCAAGTCTCACTAGCTTCCACGTCTTCTCCGGCTCTTGAGTCTGTTTGGCCTCCAGGTCTTCTAGCCTCCAGTTCATTTTCGGCCTGAGTTCGTTTTTGGCCACCGAGCTCGGTTGGTCTCTGAAGCTGCTTCTCCCTCCAGGTCTTCCCAACCTTGAGTCTGTTTTACATCCAATTTCTTTTGGCCTCCTGGTCGTTACCTGCCTACAGCCTTTAAAGTCGCCTGCTATTTCCCAGACTTCAGGTCTGCTCCTACACTAAGTCACTTTCCGCCTCCAGGTCACTTCCGCAACCCAAGCCACTTTCAGACCAATACACTTTTTCCTTTAGTATCCTGCCCTAGAGAAGTATTCCGCCTCAGATTTTTCTCCTCTCCAAATCTTTTCTTGCTTTTGGGCGAATCTAGTGAAAATAATTCAATAATGAAAAACATGTAGGATTATACATGTTACTGTCATGCTTTCATGTGTCTTTCAAATGATACGCAAAGTGTGTAGGGAGAAAGTATCTGTCATAACACATGTAAGATTACACATGGTATATGCTTTATATGTCCAAAATATATAATACCAGATACGAAGTACTATACAAGATATATTTCTTGATAACACGTAGGATTCAACATGTTTTTGGTTTATGTTTCTCATGTCCACATTACTTTCTAATGTCTAAAAAAGGATTCATAATGTCTAAGATTCTATGCACAACATTAGATTGTAATTTTTATTGATGTGGTCTAACACCGCGTGTTCTGATGTGAGGCACATCATAATACTTAAACCAATGTACAATCAATGAGTGAACAAAAATAAGTAGGAGATACCAAGATAAAAAATTGCATACGTTACTGACCCCGATGAGTGAAGAATCTGGTTGGTTCAATGAAGAAAAACCTTTTTACAATAATAATGACTTAATAGATTACCACTTCTACTAACTATACAATGGGGCAGACAAAGTCTTTTTAGATGCCTCATATAACAAAACAACATCCTCGCCTGGGTCAGGAGTGCGATCAAGTGATGGAACTCTTCAGCTCTTGCTGGAAGCAGATGCAACAGCATCTGTGATACATATAACATACATATGTATATTGTTAAGGTAACCTTTTCCACAATTTTTCAGAGTACGTTTATAAGTGACTTTGGCCTAACAAACTCCCAATATACTTTTCTGATCTTATCCCTCTTCTTTTGAAATGATCTAGCTCTAATAACAACGGGATCTTTATGCGTACCCTGGTACAATTCTTTGTCGACGCATTGAAGTCGTAGTGTTTCATCTACATCTCTGGCCCGTTTTAAACGATTCCAGCTTTCTGCTGCCCAGCTATTACTATCACAGTACGACAGTTCAATTACTGTATCAGCAGAGGCAAAAAAGTTGGAAAAATCTTTTCTTAGGGCTGCACGTTTTGTCGGTGGTTCGTTATTGAAGTAAGTGAATTTGAAAGGAACACTAGATCTAGGATAGCGACCGATCACAATTTTGGGCCAATCTAAGGCAGGGTGTTGCTGTTTTCCTGCTAGCGGTATTACTTTAGGTGTCTTTCCACTTCCTTCCTGTTGTTCCTGTGCCGTAATTGGTTTTTCCTCTGTAGATTTTTCTTTCGCAATCTACTTGTTTATGTCACCATGTCCTAATTGAGCAGATTCTTCATCGTTAATACCTGCCACGGGTTCTGGTGACTCGAGACGAGTTGAATAGGTGTTTTCCTAAATCATCTTCTTGCTAGCCATGGTCCTGTCAGATTCCACATCTTTTTCCTCAACACTTTCCACAATTCTTGTTTCTATTTGATATACATCTGCCTTAGGTTCCTCAGCGCTGGGTGCCGTTTTTGTTGTGATTTTGACAGTTACATCCTTTACAGATCCGTCCACTGTAGAAGTCATTCTGCCCGATGTTGTCATTTTTTCTATGGGTAATCTAGCTTTAACTCCTGCTGTGTCCGTATTCTCTTTAATTTCTTCTGCCACCACTGTTGGTTCTGAGATATTGGCAGAAGTAGGTACAGATATATCCATGTCTTCGAGTGGTGAGGTGTAGCCATCCTAATGAAGTATACACACTACATTTGGAGGTGAAGACGTTGTCTTCTGCCTTTTACCTTTTAGAAGTCTTTGTCTCTATCGACTCGTTGTCTGTGTTATTTCTGTCAGGCCGCTTACTGTGTTCTCTAGGAATCACTGTGATTGCTGTTTTTTTGCTGTCATCCCTCCATTCTCGGATGTGGTCTAACTTCTTTTCCTAGAAAATCCTCTTCTGAGTGGGCCATGTAGGTGAAGAGTCGGTATGAGACGTCTGAGTGTCTGCTCCTGCTACCTACATGTAGACAGTTGTTGGTCATAATTAGAGCCTGTCCAAAGCGTACAAGAGTCTCTAAACGGCCGTCATGCAACCCGAGAAGTTGCATACATGTTCAACATAGAAGTGCGATAGAGAGGTAGCTTTGCATAGGCCCTATCTGGGCAGTTCACGTGTAGTCTATACTTGCTACCGACATATTGGTTTGGAGCGTTCCCAAGAGACATATTTGCTCCTACCTTTACATAATTGAGCTTTGGATAGAGATCCAGAACTTGAAAGAGTATCAGATCAGGGCATACTTTGATCTACAGTTGTATTGACCGCAAAGGATCATTGGAGGTGAGTTCAGTCGATAACTGAGGGTAGATACATCCTAGATGCGCTTCCACCCGTTAAATACTCCCATTTATTTTTCGGGATAGCAGCTAGCAGTGTTCTCACCCTTGTGAGAGTTTCCTTCGGAGCGCTGGGACCAACGCCAATCAGTTGGTATGTAGAGGGGTAATCTGATACTATCTTCTCCTTCATGGGGCAAGTATGACCATGTATTACGGCGGTGGATATGACTTCTTTGATTTTTCCTCTAGGATAAGTCAAAATAAAAACTGCAATACTCCCACAAGTGATTTCAATGATAGCTCCTCTCTCCAATAAATAACAACTTGCTCTGTTTTTTCAGCAACACATCTGTCAGATCTTCATATTTCATGGTATGACCAATAGTTAAAAAAGAATGCTAGTTTGAAATAAAGCGGGATTTAGGGGCGTTCTAGACATAAGTCGGATCCTACCTCCGAGGTAGGATGTGAGGTAGTACGAAAAAAGTAGGATCGATTTCATTCTGGGGTAATTATACCTAACATAAAAAGCACTCTATTTTGCTTATGTAGAGATTGGTATGGTTTCGTTCATCATTTCGAATTCAACTATAAATTAATTCACTAAAAATCGAAATAAAATGTACGTAAATTGACGCAATATTGACGAAACTTACGTACTTGTGCACTAAAGTTATGATTTTTATACTGTCACCTGACGCTGTCGAAAATCGCATGTAAAATTAAACAATACTACGTAACTTTACGTCATTATCAAGTTAAATTGTAGCACATTTTTTGCTGTCAAGCAGAAAATGGCGAAAAATGTACATAAAGTTACGACATAGATCCAAAATTTTTCGGACTTTTTATGCTAGATTTATGTCATCTTTATGCCGACTCCTAAAAACGTCAAAATTTAAACAAAACATTTCATTTTTATGCGAAGCTTTTCGTAATAGTTGTAATAGTGTTACGCAAATTTCATTTGAAAAACGGAAAAACTACGAAAGGTTTACGAGAAAAGTTTCGTCATTTGATGCTGTTTTACGAATATTTATCGAATAAAAGCGGACATTTATACAGCATTACAAGACGAAGCGGCAAACAATTGAACATGAAGTGATCAAACGAGACCAATTTTTCGCCAATATTTTGATTGCCATTGCGAAAGGTCTAAAAGTCAGATGTGTGTGTTCTTGACATCGTCAATTTAGTCAGTGCTGCATTGTGTTCTGCGTTTAATGCTTTCCACATTGAACCCAATTTTTGCCAGGAGTTATATATAATCACCAACATTTCTCTCTCAAGAAAGCTATGAGATCATCTTCCTGAAGAAGAAGAGTGTCATGGCTAACATTTGGTTCTTGAAATCTCTGACACACTTCCTCTCAGAAGTACTGATTATTGCCAGACATACCAGAATCAAATTGGTAACGGTTTGCTGCATCACCAAATTCGGCAAACTTGGTGGAGAACTCGTCTGTAACCAAAATGTTTAATAACTTGAACGTGCACTGAAGCTCCTTCGTTGTGCGTTGGACAGTAAAATTGACCTTCTGAGAGAGGAGGACATACTTCTTTTGATCATAGAAACTGTCCTTCAGTTTGGTCATCATGACGTCTTTTGATGTATTCTTGACCGTTGACATTTAGGAGGATGCAGATCTTGCATGGATCTTTTGACACTATGTTTGATGCCCCAAAGCCCTTAATGAAGAGCTGGTCATCGATGATCTTGACATCAGACTATTCAACATCAATGGGTCGTGATGCCTTTACCTCCACCTTGATTTCAAAAGCAGATACAGCAGTGTCTGGTAGGCAAATCGGAGTTTGATTGAGGTCTTCTACCATAGTTAATTAGAAATATTAAGTACTAGTAACTATCATGTGATTATTTAAGGCTATGTATGAAACAAGTTGCAATTTCAGAAATTTACAAATAATTTATGGATGTTTTCGGGCCAATTTCGGTCCTACCATATCCTCGTAATGATGGATCTTAGGGGTGTTCTAGACAGAGGTAGGATCCTACCTCCAATGTAGAATCTGAGGTAGGATGAAAAAAGTAGGATAAATCACATTCCAAATACACAACTAAAAAGTACTGGTCAGATGGGGTATACTGCACAAGTAAAATTGCCCATTTTCAACTAGATAATTAACTAGTCCGAAACCATGGCAAGTCCTCCTACACTTTTCACAGCGGGTGACCCAGTTATTGATGCACTACTGTACAATAGTAATCAAGAAGATGATGATGATATTATTAAACATTGTATTAAGCACGTAAAAGCGCCATTGCTGGTTATCTTTCGATTATAGCCCTTACCAACATGCCATCTCCAGATATTGCTAGAGCTCGTTTAGTTTAGCAACATCATGTTGTTGAACTAATGAATGAATGCCCCATTCATTCAGGAGGTACCTCTTTGAAGGAGAGGCTATTGGAGCTGTGAGATCTTTGTTGGACAAGCTGAGAGTGGGGCTATGAGACTTGTGAGACTCTTCGTTGAATAGACAGATGGAGAAATGGTGGTACATTTTGTTGGAGATGAAGATGGAGAAGTGGTGGGACTCTTTGTTGGAGAGGAAGTAGGTGGGCTTGTTGGACTCTTCATTAAAGAGGCAGATGGATAAGTGGTTGGACTCAT
>JALLAW010000536.1:0-13433 GCA_036939535.1 Cyclotella kingstonii | reverse complement strand
CCATTGAAACTCATGGAAAACACAATTTGATACTGATGCTGTCAAAAAAATAATGGATTGTTTTAAAAAGGCGTATATAGTAGGGAATAACATTACTTAGTGCCATTAAATGAAATCTCTGGATCTTTCAAGGATGCATTGAGCACATATTGCTAGACATGAAGTCACTTGATACCTTACAAGATTTCATTGGGTTACATCACATATGGCTGCATTGATAGTCAATGAGTATATACTTAAATAGTAGTTGTTGCATCTTGAAAAAAACTAGTTGATACTGTAAACAAGAATAAAGGGAAAAGTACTGTAGTAATATGAAACAAAGTGAATGACTGGATGGATATAGTTAAATTAATGAACTTATGCCATAAATGTTCTGTGAGGTAAAGGTGAAACTGGTGCCATATAGTGCTGCTGCTGCTGCTGATGATTAAGGGATGTAGGGTATTGATGCACTATTGGCTGTTGATCAGTAATAATGTGCTTATTCACTATTTGAGGGTGCATGCCAGCGTTTGGACTATATGAAAGCTGCGTGTTGTATTGATTATGGTGTTGCATTCCATTTTTTCCATATCTTGGAGATGACATGTTGTGGTAATAATCATTCTGTTCTGAAGTAGTAGGATATTGACCAGATCTAAATTGGCCTTGGTCTCTCAGCACATTTTCATTCAATTTTTGGTAATCACTATTCCCAGCTCTGCCTACCATTGCACTTTGAAACCTTTGCTCTTGTTNCTTGGTCTCTCAGCACATTTTCATTCAATTTTTGGTAATCACTATTCCCAGCTCTGCCTACCATTGCACTTTGAAACCTTTGCTCTTGTTGCTGATGATGTAGGCTTTTTTTATCATTCCATTCCAAAGTTTGACTTATATTGCCACAATACTTGTCCTCAAAATTACCTCCTCCATCTCCTGCCATATTTTCAGAGTCATCACTTGCAAGTCCACTTATTTGTGTAATATAGGGAGGTTTATTTTGATTTACATCATTCCTGTTGATAAATTGAGAGGTTGTCATTATATTTTGAACCTCCATTCCAGTATACTTGTCAACTTTGTCATCACAACTGTCAATAGAATGAGTCATATTCACTGAATGAGGTATTGTTCTTACAGAAGAGAAACCAATAGACTGTGACCTTTCTTGGATTGCAAAGGGGTTGCCTGTGGGGGGAGATCCAGTCATAGTAATGGGTAATGACAAAGGGATTGTCCCAAGGTGCCTACTGTACTGCGAATCTGGCACTAATTCAGAAGTTTTCAGAGATGAGTAACCTATGGACGGTAATCTTTCATTAGTTGCAAAGGTGTTGCTTGGGAAGGAGCGACCTGCAACTGTCAGGGGTAATGTTGGTGGGGATGCCCCAAGTTGTCCAATATCATGAGAATCTTGAGCTCTATTTAGTCCGTGATTAACAATGCCCATATTTGTTGAGAGAAGTGAACTTTGTTGATACTGTGGATCTGACACAAATTCAGATGCTTTTGCAGATAAATAACCAATGGACGATAATCTCTCATGGGTTGCGAAGGTGTTGCTTGTGAAAGAGGGACTTATATCTGCCTGGGGTGATGTTGGTGGGGTTGCCCCAACTTGTCTGATGTAATGAGAACCTTGAGCTTCATTTTGCCCATGATGGGCAATGTTGGCAAGTGAACTATGTCGATACTGTGGTATATGATCTATACTATCATCTACCATTGCTCTCCAATTAGGGTTTTGATCATTCATACAAACATTCTCCATAGTTGTGTTGTTTGCATCTTTTGCATTGGGAAAATGTCTGTAGCTTTGATTAGTTGCATCACTTTCAATGTTTCTCATTGTAACTTGTCCACATAATGGTGGAACACGTAGGTTACTCATTATAGTCTTCAGGCTTTTCCTCATGTTGTGCCCTACTAATCCTTTTGACCCCTTGTCAACATCAAAAGACACTGACTTAGACTTACTGCTGTGATTGCTATTTTTCATTTTCAAAGAGTCAGCATTATCAGAATAGTTACCAACATCATTGGAAACACTTCTTTGGAATGAAGTACTGCCCCTCTTATCTTTGTCCAGAGCGGACAAACTATTTTTCATACCTGTTTGATGTTGGTTTTTGTAGAATGGAGCATTGGTGGAACCATTCTTATGATTGCAGGCAAAGTACTGAGAGAAACTTCCCCCCGTACTGCTTGCTTCAATACTTTTTTTATACTTGGAGTAGTATTGTCCATCGTCAATAAATTCATTTTCCAGCATCCTGTCTTCCTTGGTGCTTCTTATATTGTTACCAGTACCACTGCTCTCCCAGCACAAATCACAATCATCAACGTTCAACAGACATAAATTTCCCAACAGCTGCTCGACACTATTCTCCTCATCTTCGGTTGTTGCTCCTCTGACACTTTGGCCACCATGGTTGAAATAGTCCCGATCCTCCTCCTCTACCTTTGTAAAGATACCCTTATTCACTGCTTCTGTAACAGCATTGAGGAATAATACATCAATAATTTTCGGATCTTTAACGGGATCATGAATTGTTGCCTTGCCTTGATTATAAACATTAGGATGAAAAGGGATGTCCCTACTGCGTTCGCTATAACGCTTTCGACACTCATCGTCGTAAGAAAATTCTGATGTATAAGAGCCAGCATCACTTTCTGTCTCCATGGAGAAGTAGGCAGTATCTTTGTGGGTGGTGACAGAAGAAGCGGTCGTATTCGTAATATTCTTGTCAGATGTCAGGAGTATTATATCTCGCTTTTCGTCATTCTTTTCTATTTCATCTTTCTGCTGTTTCTCCTGTTCGTCTTCTTCCATTGAATGTATAATCACCTCACGAACACCTTGGATGATAGGATCCTCTTCGTTAGTTTGAGAAGGGAGCGTATTTGGAGTCTCTGCTCGTATTTCAGTGCCGTCTCGTAATTCAACGTCATCCCGCACTTCAATATTATCCGTACCAGCACCGCCATATTCTATGATTGTGGAGGTTGATACTGGTCTGGGGTTCATTTGTGGATTCTTCTCTGTAGGCTGCTGTGGTATTGGCTCTATGGTAGGTAAGGCGGCTACTGTAAGTGCTGATTTCGTAGTTTTCGCTCTACGAAAGAGCCTTTGAAACGAAGTCGGCTTCTGATTTGTATTATTTACAGTGGAACTTACTCCTGTGGTGCGAAATGAAGGAACCATTGGACTGCGCGGTGGGAAAGGCGAAACAAAACCATTCTTTTTGACTTTGCGTGGCGGTGGAATGAGCGGTGATTTTTCCTTCATGTTCTTGTTGGTATTGATATTACTGTGACTAGGCTGCTATAAAGTAAAGAAATTTATACAAATGATGAATAACAGTAAATGATGACAGAGTGTGTGGTAAGTGGTAAGGCTATTATATTGAGACTCACCACAACTGCAGCTGTAGTAGCTGTACTCAACTCTAATTTCTCCTTATAGCCACTTCCACTCTTGCTGTCCATATTCTTTCCACTAGCCATTGGAGAACCATTAGGTGGTACTCCTTCTCTTTCATCTACTTGTTGTTGTTGTTGTTGTTGTTGTTGTTGAAACTCTTTCAGAACGGACTTTGCCACATTCTTAGCTGCCTCAATGGCCTCCTCTTGCGTGCCTCCATTCTGAACGACCCGCTTAGCTTCTGCCACGGCAAGTGAAGTGGCATGCTTGGTTGCCTCTTGATGATCTGTCAGTGGTAGCGCCGCAGTTGTCATAACATCGCCGGGTGACAACGAAGTAGCTTCAGCTGTGAGTGTTGCGGCGGCAAAGTCAGTCGGAGTGGCAGCAATGGAGGCTATCATTCCACTATTTTGAAAAATGGATTGGCCGGTAAGAGCGTTGCCCGATTGGATGAGACACCGCAAGAAACAGCCAACATAGCTGTAGTGGGAGAAAGAAGTGATATTCCGTTCTGGATTGTGAGGAGAAGTTTCGATCAACCGTCGCGAAAATCTCGTTTTTAACTGTAGCGATTCCAGTACGAGAAAGACGGAAGTTACTTACTCCTTTCAAAAACATGACAAATGTACTTCGAATGTTTTCCGTTTTTCCAGACATTTTGATACCAGATACTCATACTACCTACTCCATGGGATTCTTCCTGACCAGCAGCCCAGTTTGTGGTAATACGTTATGAGAGAAAATATTAGGCAATGATTTAGTATTATTCCATTATATAATGTGTACTGTAGTATACCATGCCATTGTATAACTATGTGAATACACTGGTTTGCTTGCAATGAATGCCACAATGATGGATGTCAATTCAATCATGTCTCCCATCCCAGCCAGTTGTGTTACCAATAGACCCAGCTCTTCTGGCAAGCCCATCAACAGTAACAATAACTTGGATACTCACTCTTCTCCTCCTTTAATTGAGCACATGGACAATGACACCTAATTCTGATGATATGCCTAGTAATGACACTCCATTGTTTCATTTCAAAGCAAGTGGACACACTTCCTTTGATCCACAACTCAAGTCACCTCCACTGTTTCATTTTTAATCTAATACACACTCTTTTAGATCCTTCATCATCTACCATCACTACTTTTGTATTACTTTCAGGAAAATCATCAACTGTAACAGAAAGAAATTTTCCTTCCCTACAATCAGACTTTCTGCTCATGCCTCAAATGAAGCTGTTTCAATATTACTACTCCTGTGTAGAAGATCTCATCCTTGTAGATAAACTAATGAAGTACTTCAACACTGAATGCTTTTAGAAATATTTTTCCAATGAAATATTCACAAAACTGTGTAGTACCATGTAATGGAGCTTTCTACTGCTCATCTGAATGATTCCATGTTTGTTCCCTATGGTTTCATCAAAAACAGCAATGATCTCGGACATGAATCACAGCTGATGTTAGCTATGTTTCTCTCATAAAAAGTAAAAGTTTTTGCAATCCGCATTAGACAGTGGTACAACATTGTGCAACAGCTTCATTCACACACCATAGTCATACATTGTCTGATGGACAAATGTGGTGGTGTCTGCAATAGCCAGGACAGTACTTTTGTGGACGTCACCTCGGATATTCTAATGAGAACTCTAGGCCTGAAAGATCACCCTAGAAGATTATGGTTTTCATTTCACTGACATTTTCAGCTAAGCTAATGCAACTTTAAGTATTTGTTTTCTAAAAAGTAGTTACTCACTATTTTTAGCAATAATGAAAATGTGACAGTTTAATGAAAGAGAAAAAATACACAGTCTGCCCTCTTGAGCAGCCAATTGTTCTTCTCTGTATAGTCCTTTGGTTTACTGTGGTTCAATTGATCTTCTCCAGTTCTGTAACTCACTATCGTGACAGGATCCAACCTCATCAAAAGATTCCTTCCACCTTTACCATTCCCTTCTCTTGTAAATCAAGAGTTCTCCACATTCTTTCAATCTCTTCATCATTTCCTTCAATGGTGATCTCATTCTGTGTTTCATCTTCTGTGACGGAGAGTTTAACTTTCATATCGTCGACTCGATCGCCGGAGCGCCAGTAGTAAATCCCTGCATAGGGGGATAATAAGACTAAATAAAACCAGTTCGGAGATCCAATACCGGGAAGGACTGTGGAGTATGGAATGGTAAGAATGATGGTGTAGACGTGTAGGTGAGAGAGGGAAAATGAAGAAGAATTCCAGAGTCATTTCTGTCCACACATAGAAAACGATCGACGTAAAAATGCATACAGAACTGATAGAGACAAGAAAGAAACCTACCTAGGTCCTGAAATTGGATCTGAAGAACCAAGGCCAAACTTGCGAGGCCCAACGCTGTACAGAATGTGAGAAAAAACGCTTGGGATGTACTGCGTGCAACTAGACCACGGAAGGTAATCGTCTCGCCTGCCGAGGCAACTTCGTAGTTATTAGCTTTCATGTCTATGTATGATTATTTGTGTGAGTTTTTGTGGTATATACAAGGGAAACATGGGATGTGACAGTTTCAAAGCAAGGAAATACTGAACAAAGCTATTGAACTGCTCACATGCCATAATCTCTCCAGCCTGTTGTCGAAGTTCCTTTCCTCCCTCTGTAGCTTCTCCGGGACTTTATTGTAAGTCAAAATGGATAATATTGTGAGATGAGAAAACTGCATTGATTGTGACAGGAGATGGATGCTTTGTACCTCAGCATCAATTTATTGGGCTTGAACAAATATGAATTACAAATTCAGTGTATTGAAAACAGTATCCATGAATACATTCATTCCAAGGAGAGCACTACGACAATTTGATGGTGATGAAGAGTTCCACACAATTAGCAATCAATGATTGTTATAGACACACCTGATAAAAGTCTTTCTCTTGACCTTGGCCGTGGTACTCCTCTTGATTTGACTCCACAATCCAGGAAAAGATGCCGCGTAGAGCGCTAGAGTTGTGTAGTAGGACGCTTTGGAATAGCTTGGCAGAAAGGAAGATGACGACGAAGAATCAACATTTGCTATGTCGTTAACGGTAGTGGACGAGGAGATAAGAAAGTCGACGAGAGAGTCAGGAGAGAAATTCAACCTGCCCAGAGATCGTGGTTGGAGACGACAGTGCGGTGACATCGTGATTAGAGAGGGGGAATTGAAGCCCTGGATAAAGAGGAAGTTATTCATACTGATCGTCATTGAGAGAAACAGCGCGCTCGCTGCTGTAACTGCTGTGGTGATCATCGTGGAGGTGGACCTTCACTGCAATGCAATGTATGGTATGATATTACCTAGTACTCCAGTACGATACACATCAGAGTACCTCTCTCTAGAGAGTCAGCGCCTATCGACAAATCAGCAGAGGAAAGAATGAAATAGATGTTGGTTGTATGACGTCACTGAGTAATAGTAGAGTCATAATGGTGCTATGGTGTGGTATGGTATGGTATGGTATGGTTTGGTTTGGTATGATAGTACCGTAGTCCTGACACATCATCATCATCATAACATGGTATGGAATCATAATGGTGCCGAGCGAGCGACAATCGTCTCTTGTCTGTAATACTTCTACAATTATGAATGGACACTGACATATCGTACTATACATAATGGCACTACAAGTATATAGTACTCCTAGAGTAAGTAGGAATCGTCCAGGAATACCAAGAAGATACTCTGGTACATACCATACCTATACTATACTCATCAGCATCTGTATCAGACCCCATGATTCCAATTATTCCTCCTTCAATCATGAGAACGTCTTCCCTATTGGCAACCAACGCAGCAACTCGAAGCATATTTTTTTCATTGTCACTCTTTTTTCATAATCATGATCAAAACGGCCGCCATCATTCAAAGGCTTATGTGCCGTTGGCAAGTGCCTTTACCAGGATTCCTCCTGCTCCTCCACGGCTGCAATCGTCAGCATCTCTTTCATGGCACAGTATGAAATCGCTCGCGAGTCCACTCAATCAGTTGGAAAGTGAAATTCCACTCCAGTTGGGAAAGGTGACATCTTCTTCCATTGGCGAAATTCTATCAATGTCCTCGGCCGGCTTTGCGGTTGTACGTTTATGCCAAGAAGAGGCAGGACATGATGCCGATGTCAGCAGTCAGAGAAAGATTAGTGTTTCCACTGATGTCAATGTTAATAATCACTTAGAGATATCTAATGAATTCTTTGATGCAGCCAATGGGACGAAACAACCAATTCTCAGCAGCAGTGACATCGGAAATGGTGCGTGTTCAACGGTTGTTCTCTTTATCAAGTTAGAATCATGCAGATCTTGTTATATTTTATAGTGTTCATTTGCATCACCAAAAATTGTACTTTAGCTCTTTGCATCATCTTTCTGACTCCTATCATTTATTTTTAATTCGAAACAACCTCATTGCCATGGCATCAACAACGAAAATGTATGACAATACATATCCCTCTCTTCAAACCTTTAATCTGTTTTCGCTCACTTTGTCTATAGCTGATGGTGAGCTCACAGGTAGAACAGTAACATTCTCTACCGGATCTCAAGGATTGGTCGTGGCACATCGTCATCCTATTGCATTCATTCTCGTGAATGCTCTAGACACAGAGGCCTGTTTTACCTCTGAGTCCATGAAACATCCTCTCGATGGATTGGATGGAAGTAGTTTAGACAGGGAGAATGAAAAGAAAATGTCACCAATGTCATCATTATGCTCCATCTCCACATCATTAGTCACCATCAATCCTGAATCAATCCCTCCAGGATCTATCGTCGATTATATGGGACGACAGTTGAAAATCACACATGATGGATCTATCACCTATTTACAGACTGCTTCAGCAATGCAATTTTCCGATACTACTTTGTCTGATACAAATAATAAACTACAACAACGCCCTATTTTTATGCCCATCCCGAAAATATCTCACATTGGTTTAATTGACTCACCCCTCTTTACTGGAATCACGGCAATAGACGCATTAACACCATTGGGAAAAGGACAAAATATGTTGGTAATTGGAAATAAAGAGGATGAGTCACGCATTGAGAATGAAACTCTGATGAATGGAGGCCAATACATCACCACTGTCAGCAAGAGAGGATGGATGATCACTTTATTGAAATCAGTCATTGAGAACAATCGTCTCAGAACTAAATCAAAGAATGGTGGTATCAGGTGCTTTTACGCATTGACCGACTCAAATAGTAAGGTCCAATCAAATTTCTTTAAAAGATTAAAACAAGCAGGGATTCAAAATGATATTGTGACATTTATTACCACAAAGTGTGGCAACTATGAAAGAATCACTGCTGCTTCAACAACTCCTAAATCAACTGCAGAGTACAAAGCAGTTGAAGCAGCGGAGGCTGTTGCCGCTGCTGCATCAGCTTGTACTCTGGGGGAACATCATGCCCTCACGACTGGGGGAGATGCTCTCGTCATTATAGACGATCTCAACTTACACAAGTCTCTGTGGGACATTACCACTCAAAAATTGGTTGAAATTTATGGTGTCAATGCAGTAGTCAAGGCTGACTTGCAAGGTGGGAGTTCCTCAGAAATGAGAGGATATTTCTCAGGATTGATTCAGCGGGCGGCACGATTCAATGCAAAGAGAGGTGGAGGAAGTGTCACTCTCGTTTTGCTTTCTACTCTTCCGAGCGATAGCGATAGTGACAACTCTAACGATGAATCCAATAATGCCGAATTAGTAGAATACCTGCCATCTGATTTCGATTGCATGACGGAAAAGATTAAAACTAGAATAGCCACACTAGTCAAGGCTAAGGTACCCCTTACTTCTGTGAATTTACGAAAGATTCAAATCCCACTCCCTTATCCCACTGCATCCGAAGATGCCAAACGATTAGCACTTCAACATATCGAAGATCTGATTAGTATGAGTGATGGACAAATATGGTTGGACGACAAATTGGCCAATTCTGGTCGAAGCCCGCCTGTAGATCCTTCTAGATCCATTGTAAGCTATGAAACACTTTACTTTTGAATGAATTTATGTCATTTGTTTCATTAACTTTTCAACATTCATTTACTTCTTCTTCTTATTTTTATCTTCACCACACACTATGTTCTAACACAATAACATAAAGACACGAGTTGGCGTCGGCGCTGACACAAATTGCCGAGCTGACGCTCCTGCACTACGGTCCCTGGCAGGCAGCCTAAGATTCGAGTTTCAACAGGCAACAGACATTCTCTTGTCAAAAAAAATATCTGCTCCCTCACTTTCACCTGTAAGTATGGCCACGACTTCAGCTTCTACTTCTTCTAACACAAGAAAACAAGTTACGCGACGAGATGCTTTCCTACTTGCAATGTATCAGATTCCAGGAGAAACTCGAAAATTAAGTCAGGAATGTATATCTCTCATTGCGGCAACCAATGGTCACCTGGATCGATTGGTACAAAAAGAAGGAGAAATTGTAACATCTCTTGGAAGGGAGGTGATTAAGGGGTTACTCACGCATGTAGAAAATGAAGTCAGCACTGCAGTGAAAGAGATTGATGATACATTAGACATGACGTTTGAGTGTCGCACTCAGATTGAAGAGTCAATCAACTCTTACTTCGCTAAGATAATTCTGAGGGATGAGACTACTGAATAAGTTAAGAATAATGTTTCAATAACAATTTATTTAAGGTCAATGGATCTCTATAACCTAGGCTAGATGATCCCAGGTGATTTGATCACTTTATACTAGCACATGTACAGGAATCGTCGCTCTCTAATGCTAGACTACATGGCAGGTAGTACAATTAAATGCTTAAAAAGATGATTCATTATCATTTTTCTCACTTGACATTATAAACAGCTAGAAAACTCTTTCGCTAATACTTATGAATCACCACAGTGGCGTTTGTAGCCACTTTGGCTGAGTGACCAAACTGTGATGTCATATCAGACAGTTATGTGCTCTTAAAAATCAGCAAACTTATCTTGGGTGATGATCAAAATTTTTACCTTTTTACTCATCGATCTCAATGCTCTGTATGAATGATGAAGCCAATCGGTACATAGTGCACTCTAACAGCCTGATCTTAACCTTCCAATCTTGCACCACAATTACGTCAAGTTTAAGAGCACTTGGAACATCTCACTGGTTTTATGCATGGATTTATCTTTAGCTCATCTGGCTCCATTGAAATTCACCATAAATTTTTGGAATATTGATACCATAATGTCTTTGACTCGACTTCCAAATTAACCACATTTTTTGTTTGACTCGGCACAATGCGTCTTATCCCACTTTGAGGGCTTCGTTTTATGTCAGTCGCATAAACAAACCCACAAGCATTCTTTCGACATTCTATTCTGTTTTGAGCTCATGTTTGAAAGGCTAACAACATAACAAGCGCGACAATTACATCATACTAAAACTGCATACTATTCTATTACATTCATCGAGTCTTGCTATCAAATAGAAGATTTCTTATTCTTTAGCTTCACTTTGCAGGTCTTCATGTTTATGACATGCTTCCTCTGCGCCAAGTCAGAGATTCATGATGAGAGAGCCAGCCTCAGCCTTTCAAAAGGTAGTAGAATCCAATTTCATCCAACATATCCAAGATTGATCACCTTGGAGTATCTCCTTCCGTGAGGTTTGTTGAACCATAAGTCGAAAGCTCTAACAGCTGAGCACCTGTAACAGCTCCACAGCTCTAGCTCTAGAGTCTTCAATTAAACTTCCATCTAGCAGACTTCTGTCCAGATCTTTTACAAGAGGACAATGAGATGAAATATCCGCTATGGGTGATGTACTTGAACAACGCATTGTTGTTTTGGAGGCACTCATTGCAAATCTATCAAATCAGAACATCGACCTTCAAGCTCAATTCGCCAACATGCGGAATGCTGCTGCAGTTGCATCTCCTGGTGTTGTACCTTTTCTTGCTCCAGGGGCAGCTGCCGCTGCAATTCCAGTTGTCTTTGCTGAGAATCTTTGGTGATTTGAAGTTGAGCGTTCAATTAACTACACGACAAGACTTGGATCCATTGTATACAATCGTGGCATGAAGCCACTCCACAAGATTTTTGACATGAAGCACAAATCAATCATCATCTTCTCTCAGTTAGTTGTTGAACGCTGAACTTAAATTGGTTGGCTGGAGGGAACCAAGAATATCACCAAGTTCACTAATATCCATGGCAAACCCATCTCTCTCATCACTGAGTACGTTGAAACGACCACTCTGAAGAATCAATGTGAGCGTTTTATTTTGCCAACTGGTGCATGTTACTTTATTCCAATGAAGGTTTATGTTATCTGGCTGCATACTTGATGGCCTGTGAGCCCTTAAATTAGAAAGAATGTATGCTAATTAACTGTTCATATGGTTTTCAAGTTATGAGCTTTATTTCTATCTAATATGGATGATAAAGTGAACTATAACTCCACAGTGTTCTTTTCATTGGTCAGTTTTCTAGTTCATGACAAAATGGAAGCCCAGCTTGACCTCTGATTTACACCTAGTACATATCTAAGAACTCCATTTTTATTATGTGTCATTCAACAGTGCAAACTACAACACTGAGGCATCACAAAATAATTACATGATGAGTCTCTTTCTCATGGTTTCTTTGACTGAAGAGATAGCTGTAAGGCTTACTCCATATGGAACCAAGTACACAATCAATGATAGATTGTCCGCTACAAGGTAATCATGAGATAAGCTATGATTGATTCTAAGGCTACTTCTGAAGCTCTTCATCTCAACGTGACAGAGCTTCCATCTTTTGTACCAATTGTTTGAGGTGATATTGATAAGATCAATCAACATTTCGATGAACACCACTCTCAGTTGATTACTTGTAGTGAAAAGGTTGACAATCCCATTGCATGATGTCTACCCCAACGTTCCAAGGTCTCACTTCAAAACATACATCACTCATGTCTAGGGAGAGTATTTGATGAGACTTCGACTGGATTTACACATGAAAAGTTGATGGCAATGGCAACAAGGAAGTTCAATTACCTCAAATAGAAGGTTCTCTGAGGATCAAAAACTGAAGAAGACAAGATCATTGCTATGGTCACCAAGTTTGAGAAGCTCAAGGGTCATCTCAAGCTCTGCAATTCTCTCAAAAATGCCACCTATCCTGAAGGTAAAGACAATAAAAATAAGAATGATCAGAAGACAAAAAACAAGAAGAACAAGTGAGCTCCAAAATGACAGAAGAAGGACAATGAATGGAAAAAGGTACCACCAAAGGCTGGAGAAGCCAAGCAGAAGATCATGAAAGAGAAAGCATATCATTGGTGTGAGCATTACATGGCATGGGACATTCATCCTCCCATTGAGGTGGGGTTGAAGCTTTGAGATGCTCAAGCCAAGGTTGCCCCTACTGCTGCTCAGACTGATGTGACCACTAATGCTTCTACCAGCAGCTCTTCTGCTTATGTTGCTATTCTATCTAACATGGGAAGGTGTGCTGCTAATGCATGATGTATCAGGCCAGCATGGCTGTGGATGCTAGTTCCTACATTCTGACAACTGTAGCTGAGACAACATCATCCAATATCCATCCTCTCCTTTATAATTTTTTCATCACCATCCTGCCTTTTGTCATCATGGAAATTTTTGATAAGCTCCAACTTTCAACAATATTCATCTTTCTTCCACACATGAGCTTCTGAGGGAGAAAAGTAGATATCTCCATCATCACTTTGACTCACTCTCTCTTGCCATCAGTTCCATTGCAAATGTTTCAAGTTCAAACATTTGACATCGCAAGATACAATTCTTCAAAGAGTAGATTTAAGTTGATGATGTGTATTCTGGAACTTGTCCTACTCATCTTCACAGTTGACAGTCTCATCCATCAATACTTTTGCAAGAAGAGTTGTAGGCCTCTCCTTCTGTTAGATACAATGCCATTTGTTATGCATTGGCATCTGTTTAATGAGTTGTACCAATACAATACAGTAGGTATTGATTACATATTATATCATACTTTGTCAACATTTGACGCCAAAATGAACAGATTGGCGCTGATA
>JALLAW010000535.1:0-12607 GCA_036939535.1 Cyclotella kingstonii | reverse complement strand
ATGATTGACGATTTGACGATTGACGATGGAAGATTTGAGGATTTCGAAAATTTCATGTTTTTGTGACATACTCACAGGTGGTGGCAGGCTGCTGTAGCTGGCGACAAGCTTCTGTTCAAATTTTTAGGCGATTAAAATTTGAATCAGTAGGCTCATAACCAGTCCAAAAAAGCAGTATCCAGTTATAACTGGGCAATTACCCAGTAATAACTGGGTATTTTCGCGCAAACGGTGACTGATGACTTATAACCGACTCCCAGTTATAAATTGTTACTAACATGTATTAATGGAAATATTTGTACTGCTAGCTTGAACATTGAAATGATCAATATCCTGCTCTCACCTGTTCCCTCAACTCATAAAAACTCAATTAGATATCATCATTCACCGCCCAAATCATTCTCACTTATGGTATCTTACCCTTATACCATAAATCAAGCTCCGCATAACACTGCTGAAGGAATCCACCATAATATCCAAGTAGATGCAAACTTCTTATAGTACTGAGTTAATACAAAGCCATCATATGCAAATTGATGACAGAAATCAAATCATTGATATATACTTATATATACTTCACATTATTTGAATCTCATAAACTGCACAAAGAAAAACACTGTGTTGCAGAAAGAGATTCATTCATAAGTATAATGTCAGGAAACTCTTTGATTGGCACAGCTAGATATGAAAGAAAAGAGACAGTGTTGATTCTAGTCCTCTCAATCATAGTAAAGTCGACAGCCCATTTGATAATTACTAAAAAGTAAGTATCTACATAAAAGCTACTCTCTATGTGTGATTGTGCATTAAACCAGCTCTTCTTGCACTCACGAATGCACTAGGGCTCTATTTTTCCTACGCACCATGAGAACTTCCGGAAGATGGAATTTCTGAGTCTCGGATCCTGACTCAGGGTCCCACGCTCCTGACTTTTCACAAGGCAACATAATTTTACTTCCTACCCTACCGTAGGGTACTATCCTTCCATCCAAAAATCCCACATCGGCTGTCACCTCTTCCATCTCCGCTGGCTCCTCAACAGGCTCCTCTTCCATCCCTGCCGGTTCCTCAACACACTTCTGTGGTGAAGCTTTGTTGACTGAAGGTTGCACCAATGCCATGTAAGGGAGATTTGCAAGATGGGCGATTCTAGTATTTTTCTCAAGGTTATCATTGTAATCTAGAGGAATACCCACCAACTTAGATCTGAATATCCTAAACAAAACACCCTGTATTGGCTTAGTATTGATGTCTGCCCACATATTCTCCAATGGACAATGTCTAACAATAATCTCATCTTGAACATAGAGAAGCTGTACATTTATGTGTTTAGTTTGTTTTGAGCTATAACCCTTTTCTTTCCAATATTATCCCATTTTTTAGTCTTGGTAAATCAAGCTTGATTGCATGTCATATCCTTGCTCTTGAAGGAAAAATGCATCCACAGGACAAGAGGTAGTGCATCATGCACTCCTATGAGTTCACTTTCTGTCAAACTGTGACTATTTAGTTTTTGTTTTCTGGAGAAACTAATTGCCATTCCACTCCATCTGGAGAATACACTCTGGTGGTGAGAAAGGCCACCACAATTTGTATATCTCTCCTTGCTCATCCTTGTGCACATAGTAGTTGTGCCATTATATTGTGAAATATCCTAGCTTGCTCCTCATTGAGTTTCTCCAAATTTGTTGACCTCATCAGGATTTCTGTGCAACACTTTCAAATCATCAACATGCTAGACTAGGGTCATTCGTTCTCTATCTAGAAGTTTATTAGCGACACAAGAATCATATGGATGGTAAATCCAAACTTTTCATGGTCTGTGACAAGCTTTTTATAGAACAGTAGGGCACTTTTTAACAAACCATAAAGTGCTTGTTGCATGTTAACATATAAGATTGTCTCGCCATTACAGTTGATAGAGATATATTTTCAGTAAATGGTTGGGTCCACAAGTACCATGAGTTATGCCAATCTACCTTTTAATACCATAATTATCTCTTCATCTTATTCAGCATGAAGGTAAGCTCTAGGGATGTCAAAACATCCAACATTGCACTGCTCTAGAGCTTCTATTAGCGCAGTTAGCATCACTCCATCATTTGTAATGGTGGGAGAGGCTCCTTCTTCTGGTGTTATGTAGTCCCTTTGCTTTCTCCCATCAGCACATGTTCTTGTTTTTATTATCCCATCTCTTTTCTCTCCTAGAAATATAAGGGATGCCAAAGCATTAGCTTTTTGCTCTTTTGTTAGGATAGCTCTCCAAACTTTCCAAACTTTTTCAGACCTGCTTTCATTGAGCATTGTACCATTGTGACCCCAACAGCCCACTCTTCCCATTCATCACTATAATTATTTGGTTGTGATGCTTGTGAGAGAAGCAGAAAGCTATCATATGGCTTTGGCTTTCTCTTCCCTTTGTTTGTTCTGGCAGAGTGTCTGGTAGGTTTGTTGTAATTTAAGATGAACTAGGTAGGTACATACATTGTGTTATTTTATGTAAGAGGTCATCTGAGCAGTGATAGTTTTTGGGAGGAGGTGTGAACCCGACTTTTTTCGTCCTACATCATCGGCCGTCGGATGCGCTCTCTTTCGAACGAATCTGAAGACTGACAGTAAAGAGAACAACGATTGCAGTCCAACAATCAATCAAGCATCAAAAGCTGTCACAGCAGTCCACAATGGCGGGAACCCTGTCACCTCTCGACTACATCCAGGGAGCATGCCAACTTCACCTTCGAGCCAAAGTCACCCGCCCATCGAGCTTGCAGGCGATAGCGCACTTTCTCTCAGGCGAAGCCACTCCAAAACAGAATTCGAGCGATGGTCAAGTGTTGCCATGTCGAAGACTGTTCGTTTGGGTACCCCGATCTTCCTCCACCAAAGCTACCGTGGCTGACGATGATCATGGCGATGACCAGGAGCGATGGGATGAGGCACGAGCTTCTACAGAATCATTTGACGGACGAAATCTGGGGTCTTTGGCATTCGTCAATGTATCTTTGATGGCGGCAAGTTCGTCCACAAGCAATGCCGAGTCAACAGCAGCCATAATTGAGACGGTAGAGATAAAGCACCCACGTCAAATTCAGTGTATGGTGATGAATCCAAGAATATACTTGGATGAAGTGGTAGGCGAAGACAAGGATTCGAAAGACGCCAAAGAAGAAGGTACCTCTACTACTACTTCAAGCAATCCTGGATCTGCCACTTTCCTTGCATTGCAAATGTATGCGCGTCATTGCTTTGTGCCGGCTGTTAGAGCCATTGAAGCTTGGGAGCAGGAGGAAGAAAAGAAGGAGGGTGTAGGGGACATTGATGAGAACGTTTCTGATTTTTCAACGACTCTCACTACATCTTCGAAAACCACTCGACACAAGTCCACTCGTATATTGGAAGGACTAGAAGACAAACTTCGTGAACTGGATGTAGCGTTGGGTCAATGCCGCCGAACTGTGTTGGGACGCATCCCACACGTTATGCTGAAACCACATCTGCGCATTGCTCAGGCAGCTGCACGTCTGGACTCCTCAGGAAAAATGGATCTTGATGCTGTAGGCCTCTCAGATAAGTTGAAAGATGATGCATTTTTGAATGAAATTCAATCTACTGTCAATAATTGGATTCTTCAAATAAGAAAGGTGACAATGCTTCCAGGAATAACACCATTTCCTTCCGGTGACTCGGCCGAAACCGAATCTCATGCTGATTTAGATGAGGTGTCCTTCTGGATTGGCCTCGAAGAAGCATTGAGACATATACGATCGGAATTGAGCAAGCCTGCGGTCCTACTCACTATCGCATTACTCAAAGCCGCCAAACGTTTCGTTGCCACAATCGCCTTGGAAAATAATACTGGATTGGATGCCGCTGTGTCACATACTACTGATATTGCTGATTTTTTACGATCTTATCCTGCGCCAACTCTGGCTGCAGCCAGAGATTGGGATAAGATTGGTTCGGCGATGGATGCTATTTTTACTCATTTGCCGAAGGTGCGTCAGTCAAGATTTTATGATTTGGACAGGCTTGCAAGGTTGATGGAGGCGTCGACTTTGACACTCAGAGAAAGGATGGAGGAGACATTACGAGAAAGTTATAGAGGTAATGGAATTATATTGAGTTTGGATTATGGAGAGTATGAAAAACTAGTACGAGGACCGACGCAAGATATTTTCGTGATGTTTGATGCTTCCTATGCAACGTTTTCTGAGTTTTTTTTGGAACAGGGACGGATGCGGAGAAGAGGACTGATGGGAGATGAAACACGTAGCGAGACTCCAGCTCAAGTTTTGAAGGGTATTACATTGTATCATCTGGCTTTGAGGGATCGATTAGAGGCTGTTTATCAATTTAGGACTCAACATGAAAAGTTAAGAACAGTTGTGACAGAGGTGTTGACTGGTGATGAAGAAGAAAGTTCATCTGCAGGAGTTATTTTCAAAGGAGATGATACCGTAAATCAAGAAGATTATTCAGCCTGGGCTTTGAGGGAGGTTGATGAGGCACCCATGTCTGTGTTTGCATCTATTGATGTATTGGACTTAAGCCCCAGAGGTGAAGCGATTTTTACTTCAGCGTTGGAAAGCTATGATCGAAAAGTGAATGCAATCGAAGAAAGACTTTCGAGGCTGTTAAGGGATAAGCTCACTTCATGTCAGGTGAATAATGTATCTCACCTGCTAATTATCTGCTTTTGTTATATCATCTCACACGACCATCAATCTTCAGAATGCTGAGGATATGTTTCGAGTTTTCGCTCGCTTTAATCCCCTCTTATCACGTACTCGAGTTCGCGCAGCAGTGAAAGAATTTCAGCTGCAGCTGATAAATACTGTTGGACAGGCAGTTCAAAAGTTACAGTCCAAGTTCACGCTGAAATATGAGTCTTCGTCCGCATTCAGTGCAGCCAGTATTCGTGGAATTCCTCCGGTGAGTGGAAAGATATTGTGGGCAAAACAGATGGAACGACAAATACATGCTTTAATGAAAAGAATGAGCGACGTCCTTGGACGAGAATGGGGGCATCAGCTTGAAGGGAGACATCTTCGTCGATCATGTGATGAGCTTCTAAGCAAGTTGGATTCTAAAGCATACTTTAGAAACTGGATTTCTGAATGGGAGCGTGAGCTTACATCTGATACCAGTTCAAAACTCAGCACCTATCCAATTATTATTGTTAAGGAGACCATGGGAGCGTCTGCCGGTGAAATTCTTGTTGCGAAAGCAAACTTCGATGAGAAATATGAGTATTTAGCTCGTGAGATTCGTTATTTAAAATGGTTAGGGTACGAACGCGATATTCCGCGCACAATTTCTCTAGTATCAGAAGAAGCCATGACTCGTTACCCACATGCTAGTAAGCATCTCGCCAATGATATTTTGAATTGATTTATTCAGGTGTCCATAATATTTTTCTGTATTCTTTTTGCAGTGGCTCTCAAGACTGCTCTTCAATCATATGCAGCTGCAAGGGGGCTAGTCTCTAAAGAATTAGAGCCTCTTGTTGAACAAGAACTTCGATTTATTAAAGAATCGATCGTTGAGGCATTCGATATCTCTCTTGAGGGTTCCAAGATTTCATTGAAAAGACGAGTTCGTTGGAACAGCAAAGACTTACCCAGTTGGGTTGCAATATTGAATGAACAAGTTTCCCGTTTCGAAGAGAGGGTTGAAACTCTTCTTCGTGCATGTGATGATATTGATGCGGCCATCAACGACATCGAAAGTGTTGATTACGATCGCCACAAGTTTTGCACCGTAGTAGAAAATGTTCAAAACGTAATTGACAAATTGAGCCTAGCCGGTTTCTCCAATTTGGCTTCATGGGTCGATAAGGTCAATAATATAATGGGTAAAGAATTTGGAAAGCGTTTAGAAGATGCCCTGCAAAGTTTTGGTGAAAAAATCCAAGAAACCGAGAGAAGAGGCTCGAAGAAAAAAGAAAGTTTTACTAGAATTCCGAAGATATCAGTAGAAATCCTTCTGAGGAATCAAGAAATTTCAGCATCGCCAGCAGTATCAACAACTCGGTCTATTTTCATGAATGAGCTCAATGATTATATAGGTATTGTTTGCACACTCCCCTGTCTCAAAAGTGGACGTTATGAAGTATTTGAAAATGTAAAAGAATCCGGTGGTAATGGTGACACTTTTTACTATTTGATGAATCATGTGTCACCTGAAGCTTTTTCAAATGCTTTTTCTGCTGCCGAGTTTCATATTAGGAACCTTACTGAGTTTGTCAACCGATGGCTGACCTATCAGGTATTATGGGATACTCAAGTCGTAGATGTTGCCTCTGTAATTAAAGGTGATTTGAATAAGTGGCATGAGCTGATACTTCAATTCTCTACAGCTAGAGGCACTCTTGACTCAACCGCCACTATCACTGAATTCGGACCGATCGTAGTGAAATACAACAAAGTGCTCTCACAGGTTAGCCTTAAGTTTGATTCCTGGCAGAAGGAATTACAGACGAATTTGGCATCAATTCTTGCTGAGAAAATAAATGAATGTCATAAAGATGTGTCAAGTGCTAAGAATCGATTAGAAAACATTTCTCTTGATAGTTCTTCAGTAGAAACAATTGATATTGTTCTTGGTGTCACTTTTTTACAAGAAGTGACACAGCGAGTACCGCATTGGCATAAACTCACTAAACTGCTAACTGATTCAGAGAGAGTACTGAAACGACATCGACATATCTTTCGCAGCGATTGGATAGAGTCTTCACTTGTCTTCGGTCAGTTACAACTAGTTGAACAACTCTTAGCTAAAAAAGCGAAGACAATGGAAGAGCAATCACCTCTGCTTCATTCTCGCATCTTGGCCGAAGACAAAGCAAGCATGCAACGAGTAGCAGATATTGTGAGCGAGTGGGAAGTAAATAAACCTCTAATGGGTAATATTACTCCAGATCAAGCTATTGAGACTTTAATGAAGTTTGAATTTCGTATGAAAAAGGCTCAAACCGAGCAAGCAAATCTTATCAGAGCGAAAGATGCATTGGGATTGGATGTCGGAATAATTGATCACGCAATTTCTAATTGCCTTGTAGAAGCATCGGATCTTACCGAGGTGTGGACAACCCTTAGCAAACCTTTCGGTTCACTTTCAGAGCTGAAGGAAACTTTATGGACTAATGCTGCTATGCGCAAAATTCGGAAGACTTTGGATGATCTCCTAATGGAGTTGCGATCCCTTCCTAACCGTATCCGCCAATATGATGCATACACAACACTCTATGAAACAATCAAAAAATATCTCAGTGGGCATGGAGTTCTATCAGACTTAAAAACTGATGCTCTCAAAGATCGCCACTGGAAAAATATTCTTCAAAAGTTGAGCATTCAAACGTCGTATTCAGAGCTAACACTAGGTGTGTTGTGGGACAATGGAGTCTTAGATCGAAAGAAAGATATGGCTGAAATCCTATCAATCGCTCAGGGAGAAATGGCAATTGAGGTCTTCCTTGCTGAAGTGCGTGACCGCTGGACAAAACAAGAACTTGACCTTGTTTTGTATCAAAATAGAGTCAGACTTATTAAAGGCTGGGATGATCTGTTTACGGCATTAGATGACCATTCAGGTGGGCTTATTCTGATGCGAAGCTCTCCTTATTATCGATCTGTCAGACAATTTCAAGAAGATGGAAATCTTTGGGAAGACCGCCTGACAAAACTAAGGGCTGCGTTTGATGCGTGGATTGATGTTCAAAGACGATGGGTTTATCTAGAAGGAATATGTGAGTTTCCGTGAATATTGATTAATCCTTGTGTATTGGGGTCCAATCTATTTAGGATGCAACTCATTAATCTTTTACATATTAGTGTTTGGAAGTGCTGACATTAAGGCCCAGTTACCTAATGAGTGGTCGAGATTCAAAAGCGTAGATGGTGAATTCATTGCACTCATGAGGCGTATATCAACGCATCCGTTTGCAATGGAAGCGCTCAACATTGAGAATTTGCAACGTACATTAGAGAGACTCTCTAACTTAATGTCAGTAATTCAAAAAGCTCTAGGGACATACTTGGAGAAACAAAGGAGTGACTTCTCTCGTTTTTATTTCTTGGGAGGTGTGTCATAATTGCGATCCTAATTTTGTCTCACTCCATGATGCGCTCAACTTCGATTTGTGAGTCTAACGTTGCTGTGAATTGTACGTCAAAACCAGACGACGACTTGCTAGAAATTATTGGCAACTCATCCACACCAGGAAAAATACTGCCGCATTTGGGTAAAATGTTTGCATGTATTTCAACTTGCAACTCAGCTCCATGCGATGAAGAGACTACCCTTGTTAAGTTTGACGCTATGCTTTCCAAGGATGGAGAAAAAGTGGATCTAGATTGTCCCATCACCGTGTCTAATAAAATGAATGTCAAGGATTGGCTTAAGCAACTTGAGCATGGAATGCATGCAACTCTTGCCAAACTTTTGAATGAAGCAGTTAAAGAAGTACATTCATCTGAAGCCTCAGTTTCAAGTAATGAAGGGAAATCCAAGTTTGTGCAATGGGCTACTCGTTATCCAGCGCAAGTAATGATTCTTGGTGAGTCTGTTTTTGATCTATTTTCTAGTTTAGTTTTATCTATCTTTCATTGATACACTGGTTTCCCTCTTTTAAAATAGCGTCCCTTGTAAGCTGGAGCATGGGGATGGATTCGGCCCTACGAAATGAGAGCTACAGCAAGTTAGCCCTAGAAAAAGTCTTGTTATCAATCGATGAAAAGCTTGAATTTATGGCAGAGACAGTTCTGCTTGATCTGCCGTCAGACTTAAGGAAGAAATATGAACAACTTATAACAGAACTTGTACATCAGCGAGATGTTACTAGATCGATGATAGACGGAGGAGTAACAGACATTAACGACTTCCGGTGGCTATGTCACCTTCGATTTGACTTCAACCCGAGGACTGAGAATCTTGTAGAGAAACTACGAATCAGTCTTTCAAATGCCTCCTTTTGTTATGGTTTTGAATATCTCGGAATTGGAGAACGATTGGTGCAAACCCCCTTGACAGATAGATGCTACCTTACGTTGACTCAAGCACTGCACTTTCGGATGGGTAAGACCGTTTTCCTTATCAATTTTGTGGCTTGTGTTGTACTAATTCTATAAAGCTCTACATTGTCAGGCGGCAATCCATTCGGACCAGCGGGAACAGGTAAGACAGAAAGTGTTAAAGCGTTAGGCTCCCAATTAGGGAGATTCGTGATTGTTATGAATTGCGATGAGACCTTTGATTTTGGGGCGATGGGTAGAATCTTCTGTGGTCTTTGCCAAGTTGGTGCATGGGGTTGTTTTGATGAGTTCAATAGATTGGAAGAGCGCATTCTTAGTGCTGTGAGTCAGCAAATTTTGACGATTCAACAAGGACTGCTTCAGCGAGAAAAACAAATCACACTGCTGGGTAAAACAATCGCACTTCATGAAAATGTGGGAATCTTTGTTACTATGAATCCAGGATATGCTGGTCGCTCTAACCTACCAGATAATTTAAAGACTCTTTTCAGGTCGGTTGCCATGGTTGTACCTGATCGTAAACTTATTACTCAGGTGATGCTTTTTAGCCAAGGTATTGTCAGCGCTGAAAAGCTTGCAGAAAAGGTTGTAGATCTTTTCACCATATGCCAACAAAAAATGTCGAAGCAAAGCCATTATGATTTCGGCCTCCGAGCATTAAAAACTTTGTTGGTCTCTGCTGGCGGTCTTAAGCGCAAGGAAATAACAGGTAGTGATAATCTCGATGGAGAAGAGCTCGCTAATGAGGAACGCAAGGTCTTAATTCAAGGAGCATGTAACAATATTCTTCCCAAACTAGTTGCACAAGACCTTGAAATGTTTTCATCTATCCTTGAAGATGTATTTCCAGGCTCAGAGATAACCGAGATCAAAGACGAAAAACTGAGAGAAAAGCTGAATGTTATATGCGAGACATATCACTATGTGCCTACTGACCAGTGGATTCAAAAAATATTACAGCTCAAGATGGTGATTGAAATGAGACATGGCATTATGATTGTCGGACCGAGTGGAGTTGGAAAATCTTCAGCTTTGAAAACACTCTTGAGAGGAATGGAAGAGGAAGATGGTATTAAAGGAGAGATGTATAAGATTGATCCCAAAGCAGTGGACAAGGAAAGTTTGTATGGAGTCCTTGATGGCACAACGCTTGAGTGGACCGACGGAATTTTTACAAGTTTACTGCGTGCCATTCTAGGAAATCAACGCGGAGAGATGGACCGACGACATTGGATTGTATTCGATGGGGACGTTGACCCTGAGTGGGCAGAGAATTTGAATAGGTATGTCTTTCTTAAAAACTATTTCTCATCTCGAAAATATTACTGACAACTTGTATTTTTCTCAGTGTATTGGACGATAACAAGTTGCTTACATTACCTAGTGGTGAACGTTTGAATATTCCAGAAAACGTCCGTATTATTCTTGAGGTTGACAGTCTTGAGCAGGCAACACCAGCCACTGTTTCTCGATGCGGAATGGTATGGTTCAGTGCCGATACCATTTCGTCAAAAATGACTTTGATCCATATGATGAAAAACCTTCGAACAACAAATATTGGCGAAGAGATTGGTGTAACCACCCAAAATACATTCCTTGATGCAATACAAGATTTATTTATTTCAGAAGATCCTCATTCAAAATCTTTGGTCGAAGAGGCACTGGAGTTCGCGTTGCTTCAGAATCACATTATGAAAGTAACTAGAGAAGGTTTACTCATCAGTCTGAAGTCACTGGTCTTAAAAGGCATTGACCTAGCCATTGAGTATGATGAAAATCACCCAGATTTTCCTCTTACAGGACATCACATGAATAATTTTGCAAAGCGTTGGTTGTTGCACTCAATTCTTTGGTCGTTCTCTGGCAGTGCTTCCTGGAATGTTCGCAGCGATCTCTCTGCCATGCTGGTGCGATCCAGTGGTATGATGATTTCACCTGGCAATGACGATGGATCTCTTGCTGACTTTCGTGTAAGGGTGGAAAATGGAGAGCTCGAGCCATGGAGTGTTAGTGTCCCGCGAATGGAAATAGAAAGCCACAAGGTTACGTCTACTGACATTGTTGTAACTACCACTGACACTATCCGGCACTCAGATATTCTTGGTGCTTGGCTTGAAAGCCGATCTCCTCTCATTCTCTGTGGTCCTCCAGGATCTGGAAAAACTATGACTTTAACAAGTGTCTTACACTCTGTACAAGGGATTGTCCTAGCGAGCCTCAACTTCTCATCAAGGACAACTCCTGAAATTATAATGAAAGTATTTGCTCAATATTGTACTTTTGTTCGCAGAGGGAAAGATATTATTCTTGAGCCCGTAGAGAGCCTAGGAGCACACAGTTGGCTAGTTGTATTTTGCGATGAAATCAATCTTCCTGAAGAAGATTCTTATGGGACACAGCGGGTCATCATGTTTATGAGGCAACTTGTTGAGCAAGGTGGTTTCTGGAGGAAAGATAACGTATGGGTAAAGACAAATCGTATTCAATTTGTTGGAGCATGCAACCCCCCGACAGATGCTGGGCGTGTTGAAATGTCTTCAAGGTTTCTTCGTCACGCATCATTGCTGTACGTTGATTTTCCGGCACGTGATTCATTGATACAAATTTATCGAACTTTCAACGGGGGTATCATGAAATTATTCCCCCATCTAAAAGGAGAAACGGACATCATCACTGAGTCCATGATAGAACTGTACACAGCTTGCCAAAAAAAATTCACACCTGAAACTCAACCACAATATTTCTACTCCCCTCGTGAACTTAGCCGGTGGGTTCGTGGAATATATGAGGCTGTAGTGAATGTGGATCATGGCCTTACTCGTGAAGAGCTTGTCAGAATTTGGGCTCATGAAGCTCTTCGATTGTTTTCTGATCGTCTAGTAGATGATGAAGAAATCGAGTGGTGCTCTAATAAAGTTGATGATGTTGTACGGCAAATGTTCCCTGCTATGAACCATGATGAAGTTCTGGCTCGACCGTTGTATTACAGTTCCTGGCTGACAAAAGATACTCGACGAGTAAGTCGAGAGGAACTCAAAGTTTTCCTAAATGCTAGACTCAAAGTATTTTATGAAGAAGAGCTCGATGTCCCACTTGTAATTTTTGATCAAGTTCTGGAGCATGTTTTAAGAATTGATCGTATCTTGCGTCAACCTATGGGCCATTGCCTCTTGGTTGGTGACAGTGGCGCCGGGTGAGTGTAATACCTTTTTACCAATATTACTTAATACATCTGGAACTCTTACTCTTAATTTATCAAAACTTTTGAAGGAAAACTGTCTTGTCAAAGTTTGTGTCTTGGATGAATGGGCTTCAAATATTCGAGATTAAGTCTCATTCTCGCTATGGAATTGAGGACTTCAATGAAGATCTGCGAAATGTCATGAGAAGAGTTGGTGTTGATGGGGAAAAGATTTGTTTCATTTTTGACGAATGCAATGTACTCGGTAGCGCATTTCTCGAAGCAATGAATGCCTTGCTTGCAAGTGGTGAAGTTCCCGGCCTGTTTGATGGTGAGGACTACACTTCTCTCATGAGTGCTTGTAGAGATAGTGCAGCACGAGATGGTGTAATTG
>JALLAW010000534.1:0-12617 GCA_036939535.1 Cyclotella kingstonii | reverse complement strand
GTTAGTAGTGGCTATGCTACATCTAATATTAACGCAAGGTGAGTCAAGCAGAATACGTGGGCAGGAGGAGAGGAAAGGTGTCACTGATGTCGACGTATTGTCAACGTGGTGTCAACGTGGTGTCAACGTCAGTGGTCTGTCCTTTAGCTCGATGCTACAATCAATCAACCATTGTCTTTGAGAACTCCATGGGCGAGACCACCCCAAAGAATAGACAATGTACCACTGCGTTCCTTCAAAACACTCAAACATATCTTGTAATGCTTGCAAGTCATTCACTGAAACTTGCCCTGGTTGCATCAAACAGCTTGAAAAGAAGAAACCCATTCTTTACCAATAACCTATCTTGACACATGGCATTGGATCTAGAGGTCGAATCGACCTCATCAATTTCCAAAGCATGTTAGATGGAGACTTTAATTCCTTCTCAATTATATTGATTATGGCACAAAGTTTCTATTCTTAATGCCATTACTTCCCAAGCGAGGAACGTGTGTTGCTCTCACCTTGATTAATGTTTTTTCAAAGCAAACAACGGCAGAAAATTCTCTACTGCTGTGGAAAATAATCACTCAGCGATCATAGAGAATGATGTGAGTTTTGATATCGAGGTTATTTTATAACCTAAAAATTAACATCGTTATCAAAGAAAAAATAATAATATGGCCAGAATGTCGGATGGTGAGAGGATTTTTGAGGTGATCATCTACAAATGGTGGAGCAGATCGTTTCAACCGCACTGTGGAGTCCATTATTGGCCATTGGATGCGTGACAATAACTCCAGCCACTGGAGCATCAGTTGTAAAATTATAAAGTGGAGGTATGATACCCAAATTGACTAGACGATAGACACGAAATCACTATATCATATAATGTTTTGTCTATTGCCACTTTGTGGCCAATCTAAACTACCACTCTCTCCAGAGTTGCTGAAGGATTTACGCAAGTTGATGTCCCTCTCCCGTTCAAGTGCTATTTATATTGATTCAGCAATTGATGAAGAGACAGGTGAGTATGTGATTATTGGACTTTGTAAAAAAGCACATAGCACTACTCACTGACTTCATTTAGCGCTCTTTCCGTTAGAGATTTGCCGTCAAAGAACACATTGAAAAAATGAGGATCAACTCTGAAGTTTGTGGCTGGTTGGTACATTTCAATAGAGCTTCAATTCAGAAGTAGATGTTAGTGATTATGTTGGAGATAATGTTGCTGAAAATCTCTATTGGTGTAACATAGATAACATTAATGATGAAGAAGAGGAACTATGTAATTATTGGTTAGACTTGTGTAGCGAAACAAAAGATGCAGTAGAAATGCTCACATTTCAGTACCAATTGGTGCTGAATTTGCCATCATGCAAAATCAAGACACTAGCGACTACCAAGATGTGAAAAAATAGAGGCGCTTTATCATAAAAAAAGTAAGGAAAGATATCTAGGAGTTGTTGAATGACATTGGAGTTGATTTAATACGTGAACTGGATGGATGACAAATCTGATGAGCAAACTGGATCAGTTAAAGAATGAAGACTTTGGTACAGGCGACCCACCCCTGATGAAATCAAGATTGCTAAAGAAGGGTACAATTCAAAAGAGTTATTTGTCATTAAGTCCCAGATAGAGCACATATAACTGCATGAAAAGAGCTGTAAAAAAATTAAAACCCGTGCTGAGAAACTTGGAGGTGATTTGAAAATCTTGGATGTGGTTTATGTTGGGTTACATGACGTTGACCAGATCAAGGTTGATGGAAATAACAAAACAAATGCATTGTGTGTCATAAATGGTGATTCAGGGTACCCTAACTACATGTAAGATGCCCGAAAGAATTATGGTTGTCCGTAAACGGTATATTTTTCGTGACTGGTTATAACTGGGTGCTCCCTGGTCATAACTAAGTTTCCTTTGTAAACGGTTGCCATTATATGTATAATTCCGAAATTACATGATTTTTAGTTCTGAAAAAACTGTTTTTTTAAATTTCCGTTTTATTTTGTTTTTCCGTTTTACTTTGTCAAAATTAAGCAGCTTGCTTACGGAATGACGTCAAATAATTTAGGAAATATTTATGACTAGTTATTGCTTTTTGTTGATTTTTATGAATGTACTTCCTGAAATACATGTATAATATTTTCATATGCATCCAGAAATACTGGTTTATTTCTGGAAATAAGTAAATCAAAATTTTATTTCCAAGAAATCAAACCTTTAATATTATGTGTTATTAGCACATAACTTTAAAGCAGTTAGTAAATTCGAGTGCTAAGAAACTAACCCAGTTCTCTTTTATAAATACTGTCACTACAGTTGCCATTGCAAGGACATCCACTGTGGCACTTCTGCTATTTTCTGCAGCCACATGAATTCTAATACCCCTTCTTACAATTGCAATATGCCTTCTTTGTAAGGCTGCTTGCTCCAATCACCAGTTCATGATACTTTGAATATGATATCCTCGGCTTGTTGATGTATTCATGATGACCACTAATAATTTCATCACGTATAACCTGTAACTTCCTAGCGGTAGGTGATTTTGATGGGGACATGCAATTACTTTGTATTTGTCAACAGGTACCCAGAAGTCACCTTTGCTACCTGATGATGTTACAACCTCATGCTTACATGCCACTAAAATGGCACTTGTATCCAAAGCTATATACATAATTGCAAGTAATCCATATGCGCGGTAATGTGTCCTGTAATCAACCTGTATACCAATATACAATGCAGCTTTGCCACATTGTTTAAAAAATCTTCATTGCAAGAATTTCCTGTGTTGCGCTTCAGCATTGCTGATTATTTAGTCTTATTGTCATCCAAAGAGGATCTCTGTTGTATTACTTAACATGTTTGCAAATTTCACCCCAATAAGTCGCTGACAAAAAGGATCATGAAATAGTGTGAAAGTAGTCTGAGATGCGTCCAATATGTACCTTTCTCCCCCAACATGGTTAATCAGTTAAAGTTCCAAAGCTGCCTGTGTTCAAACAGAAATATATTTCTTCCTTCATTTCTTTTTTGTTCAATTTTTAATCGTTTCTTTGCAGACAATTCATCAATTAACTCTTGAAACTGTTCATGATGATATTCAACATACGTATACTCGTTACTTCTTGTCACCATATCATCAAAATAGCTCATGACTCATCCCCTCACTCCTTCAGGATTGGTTTGGATCGTCAAGAGCGTGTCATTCAATGAGTACCCATACAATGCAAGCAGACAAGCTTTTGGTCCACTATTTTATCCATCCACTTGTTTGAATGTGTCATTGTTACTCACTATCCAAGAATTATCTTTTCACCTTCAAATGATATTTTCAATGTCAATATACTGTTCCTTCCTTTTTATCTGTGTTATACACATAAATAGGCTTGTCATCTTTTTGAACAAGCCCTTGCTCCTTCAACAGAAGTGCTATTTGTCTTTAGTCTGTATCCTGTAGTTCAGACCTCAAGTCCAGCAATTGTGCGATCTTTCACAGCAAAGTATAAAATTACAAAGTGGTTCCTGTTGTAAGCAGCACTAACAAGGTGCTTCACATTTGCTGATAAGGGCACCGCTGTACCTGGTCCCTCAGAGATTGGGAAGTAAACAGCTTTGTTTACACTATTATTTGCTGAGTAGGGTGGTCATTTAATGTGGGCATCATGTGCTACTAGTGTTAAGAAACCACATGTAATTTATTTTGGATACCATGTGATGCCTGACCTATATTTCATCATCTTATTGTAATCAAATACAACAACTATACGAGGAGCGATGTCAAAGCATTGGACACAATCTAATGTGCATCCGAATTCATCAAATTGGTCCACACTCATTCCCATAGCTATTTTTCTTTCCTTGGATCCTTCTCTGAATTGCCATGCTTGCTCTATTGAATTATTCCCTGCTGAGTGCCTCACATTGTTCAAAACCAGACAATCTTAATGAGTAACCAGTCTAACTGAATTGATTGAATGATCATCACTTTGAGTAATTTTTTTGCGCTGTGACATTTCTGACATTAAGTTATCCTTCTTCATATTGCTGTTATGTTCAATAAGCGGGGATTGGTTAGCAGGCATTCTATCTCATCATCACTACTGAACTCCTTATCACTTTGTTCAATTGTCGAATTCTTATCATTATCATTTATTTATTCTTCAACGCTCTGCTCAATCTCAATCAAAAATCAGATAGTACAGTGTTTTTGTGTCAATCACTAATTCAGATATGTCATTATTCAGAGTTGGTTTTTCTTCTGTGTCATTGCTTATATTTAAATCATCTAATTTTTGATGAAAGACTTCTATAGCACTCATCAGTGCCTGTCAAGCTCAATGCCATCAACTACATCAAATTCATCAGCGTTAATGATAGATGATGATTCTGACTAATCATCAGACTATGTTTCAGTTGGGGTCGCGCCATTGTCACAAAAGTAATAATTGACTTCTAGGTTCATTTTTAAAATCTTCATCATTCTATATCTGTGATAACACATAATTCAAATAAGTCTTTTTTATTTACTCACCATTATACGCTGAGATACTCCCCAGCAATCACGTGCCTCTGCTCTTGTGGAAATGATGTCCTGATGATAGCGGCATCCAAACACAGCTGTATACGATGGGGCTGCATTCATTCCACGTCTATATTGCGAGTCAATAGATGATGCTACAGTACCCAAAATATCTCTTCAATTGGGGTTTTCTCCATGTAACCACCTCTCATCAAGCACACCATGAATTCCCTGTTTACCGTTCATTTTTATTCTCAGCAGAAAATTGGACATTTGGTTTTCATGGGCGACCAGTGATTGTGAGAATATTTGGATTCATCTGACGCAGACAACGCAATATTTCACGACTTGTGAATTCCAAAAATCATTGTATATCCTGTAGCATGATCCTTTATGGTTATAATCCAACGCTACAAAACTCTAATACATCTCTTTTCCTCAACTTGCGCATGTCGTTCAAGTCAATTTGGGTGCAATCGCAGAATTGACTTGAACGAATCGGTTTTCTACCACTCCTAGACAATTTCACTGAAGGATTTTTCTGCATACATTCTGGACAATGTACCAAAGACTGTGTGCAATTGAAATATTTTTTGCGACAAGCAGCCCATGATTACTCTTGATCAAAATGACCATTTCCACAGTAATGCCACTCATTGATTGCATCAAACACTGTCACTGGTCATGCAACAATCCTTCCAGGAGTTGAGGATTCTAGGTGGTGAATATCGGTACTCTCCTAAGCCATTTGGATATAATATCCTTCAATGTATATTGCTATAATTTTTTGTGACCACTGATGTGCTTTTTCCTAAAGCTTCTTTTTCTCCTTCACGTCGTTTGATACTCCCATCTCCTTCAGGTAAGTGCCAATTCTTTTAGCTTTTTATGACATAAATGATGCAATCAAGTTATGTTTGTGGCAGAAGACAAAATTTCACACGTTGACTATCATCCATTGACTTCTCCACAGCCACAGGATCTTTTGAATTCAAATTCTTAGGAAATGCACGCTCCATAAAGATGATTTGATGCCTCTCAATCTCCTCCAGATCAGCAACACAAGGAGACCATTTTCTTATTCCATGTCGATGATGCAATAGTGGAGTTGTTGTTCCTTGTCATTCTACATCATCAGAACTAAAACGTGATTCATCCTCATCATCCTCAATGGTGCCACTTTTTGGAGCAATGCAGAATTGCTAGCGGCTCTAAGTTCATCCAATGACATTATATTCCATTTCAGACTAATCAGTGATAGCATGGGTGCTTTTGCAGCTGATGGGCATGTGAGCTCAGTGTCCCAATGTGATATGGCATGAGCTGTTATTTCTGGATGACAACTAGCATGGAGACGAGCCATTCAATTTGATGATGCGACAATGACCCCTCTTTTTAGATGCAACCACTGTGGGCAAGTTATTGGAAGCTTTGGTATTGGAGGAAAGTTCCTGATTGACTAAAGAGTTGTAACAGGAAGTGGAGTTATTGGCATGTCATTGGAGCTCATCTAGCTGTTGTTGCATATGAGCAAGAATAAATTTTTGTGTGGAGAAGTTGGTAAGATGTGGGGAGAGGGAGAAGGATGTCTTTGTACCATATCTGGCACATGTGTTGTGGGCAAGAATGAACATCCAAAGACATTTCAATCATTTACTATTTTCCAATTTCATGGAGAGGGAACACATATATGATCATGATGATGATGATGTCATCATGTATTACTGATACTGAATGATCATATATTCCTCCTGGCAAAAGATATTTCAAAAAATACATGGAAGTTAATATAGTGTATGCTACTGTTCTATATAGTAGTACTACTGGTTGTATTATATGCTGCCAGAACTACATATAGTACAAGGCAGCAAATGCTGGAAAAATGTCTGTTTTCAGTATTAAGCTGTGACAGACCCCCAACATGCGAGAACAGGAGGGAGAGAGACCTTTTTTCAAATGATTCCCTCAACTCCAATCATTAAATTCCATTTTTGACACATTGAAATAATTCGTGAAGTAGATACTGTATCATGGTTAGCATTGCGTTTGTTTAATCTATTTTCTCATCGAACCATGGGCAACGATCAATCTAGCGTGATTGAAGAAGAGCGGAAAATGCTCGAGTCACTGTACCAGATAAGCGGAGGTCGTCTGGACGCCAACCACGAAGACATCAATCGCAAAGTGAATACGGGGACATCCGCTCCGAATTGTCAGCCTTCCCATACGTTGCGAGAACTGGAGGAGGAGCAGCGCCGAATGAAAGAAGAGTCAGATTTACTCCGCATTCAGAGAGAGATGGAAGAGGCAGAGCGTTTGGCAGAACTGTTGGATGTCAATGATTCACAGCATGCAGCTTATTTGGCACAAAAGCAGGGGCCGTCCAGACGTCGGCTTGATTCGCAAGGCTCACAAGGACCTCGACAATCGCAGCAGCAACAGCCAGAAAAAGGATCCATTGGAATGTATGTACAAATGGCTAAGATGGGCTACCAAGAGTTAGGTATGTGGTGATCATTTCGGTTTCATTAAGCCTTCACGTATTTATTATTTTGTATATTCTATGAATGCAGTTTCTAGAACAACTAAGAGTTTTTCTATGTTATCTCGATCAACAATTGCCATGAATGAATTTTATAGTCAACGCAATTATTCGTCCACCCCGCGCAAATTATCGTGAGGAGCATCTAGGGCCACCAGCCTTCACTTTTTTAGGAAAAAGATTCACACGCACCGACTTCACTCTTCAGACAAAAAGAGGGTTGAACCTTCAATGTTCTCACTGGGAACCTGTCGAGCGAACTGCCGATCGTATCCCTGTTGTCATCTATATGCATGGAAATGCTTCCGCGCGTGTCGAAGTTTTACCTCAATTGACATGTCTCTTGGCCCTGGGGGTGGCGGTTTTTGCTTTTGATTTCGCTGGTAGTGGCAAGAGTGATGGCGAGCATGTGTCTTTGGGTTATTATGAACGAGAGGATTTGATGTGTGTTATAGCTCATCTGAGGGCAACTGATGTAGTTTCGACAATTGCTTTATGGGGACGATCTATGGGTGCAGGTATGTCCTTTTCGAACTGTAGATAGAGGGTATCCTTTGATTTCATATCAGTTCTCATACTTCTCACTTGATTCAAAACACCTTCCTATATAGTTACCGCCTTAATGCACGGTGATCGTGACCCATCAATAGCTGGCATGGTTCTTGACTCTCCTTTTTCAGACTTGAATCGTCTCTGTGAGGCAATGGTGGACAAAGCGCGTGAAAATGGCATTACTGTTCCTGGATTTGTCTCCTCGGTTGCTTTACGTATGATTCGTGGCAGTGTGCGAAGGCAGGCTGACTTTGACATCAATGACGTTAGCCCTATTGCTCATGTAGAGCATTGCTATATTCCAGCATTATTTGTGGCTGCTGAAAATGATGATTTTATCCCCAAAACACACTCCTTAGCGCTGCATGATGTATATGCAGGAGATGCTAATGTGATAATCGTAGATGGAGATCACAACTCAAGCAGACCTCGATTCATGTTTGACTCTGTTTCTATATTTTTAGAGGCATGTCTACAAATCCCTCCCGATTGGCAACTTCGACTTCATCCTTCTATGAATGTTACTTCCCCTCCATGGCGATACCCTGGTACCAGCGAAAGAGGAAGATTGGTAAGTCCTTCATCTGGAAGACAGCCAACATCTATGGCTATGCCATTGGTAACTTCTCCCACAAGGCAAGCATCTATTGAAAAAGGAAATAAAATCGATCCTGAAGAAGAGGTGGCCGCTGCAATTTCAGCAGGATTAGAGTTCTTCGATGATAATAACAACTCTAACATTCACGTGGAAACTTTAGGGATGACTTCGGAACGCCAAAAAGAAATACAAGGTTCCTTGTATCTTATGTTTGGACATGAGAAAAAAAGTGATGAGGAATCAGCTGTCGTTGACAGTAGAACTAGTGCTAATGGTGAGACCAATAATATTGCAGAGATTTCTAAATGAAAGTATCAGGGTCGCCTAGATCTACTATTATAGCGTAACAAATGTCTGTAAGGACTGTTTTATCCAACAACCTCTTTCATCTGGATTAGACTAGATTGTTGATTATCCAATACTCTTTGTCTAGTCTGGCCACATGCAAGACAACTGAAATTTTTACCGTATTACCTATATTTAGTTGTTACACAACACAACATTTAAATCAGGGGCTCCTTTTGCGCTGCAATTTCTAAAAGGGTCAATGATAACTGTCCCCTCATATGATCAATACCTTCTAACCGCACACGAACAATATCACCATCTGAGAACAAGCCATTACCTGTATCTTCCTCCGCGATTTCGTTTTTATCAAAATTGGCAACACCAATAGGCAGCCTGATTGACTGGTTTTCATCCATGTGAGGCTGCACATAATACCAACTTCCAGTTTTTGACCTAGCCTTGACCACTCCATCGAATTCACATCCTATCAATGATTCAATACTGTCTTTTTCAAGTCTACTCATTAATCTTTCTTTACGCTTTTCAGCTTCTCGTTCTTTTTTCATTTCTTTAGGCTTCTTATCCTTGACAGATGGGTCTAATGATACCATGAATCTACCAGATTGTGGAAAGACTGCTTTGATATAGACTTCGACTTCCTCTCCCGCTTTTAAAAATGTTTCATCAGAATTGACATTCAACATGTCCTCAAACCTCAACATGCCAAGTACTTTGGCAGCTGCTCCACCATACCGTTTTCCTTTCACTCGACCAACACCACAATCAACAAATGCAGCATTCGAATGAAAAGATACTGCAACAACAGTTGCTACAAAAGGTCCATCACCGACACTTAAATCACTCAACTCTCTTTCAATAATAGTGTCATTCACCAATCTATTCGTTGAAATAGTCCTGCGTTGGAACACCCGAGTGTTAGCTCCCAACGTCCTTACACTATTTCTCCCTCGTGGATCATCGACAGTCAGCACAAGTAATGGTGAATTGTTGTCTCCCGCCTGATCATACGAGTAGACAAACGCGTTGAATTCATCTCCAGGTTTATACCTCTCAGCAGCATCCTCGCCGGGAGAAACTCGAATGGCGGCACCCAATGGCTCTTCGGAAAAGGTAGGCTTACTTCCAATACTAGAAGAGAGCAGAGCTTTCGCCATGCCAGTATGAATCATTTCATACGGATTGTCGGCATCCTCCTCACGATTATTGTGTGATTGGCAACGGAATTGAAGCATTCCTGCATTGCGTGAAAAACTACGAGCCTGGTATCGAGTCAATGCCGTCGTCAGTATAAGATTTCCATGTTGAGGCTCGATCAATGTTTGAATACCATATTCCGCTTGAATTCGATCATCAAAGAGAGATTGAAGGAGTGATTCAACAGTGGGATAACCCAGTAGTTTCGCATGATCCTGATACATGAATGCATTGAATGAGCAGTGTCGAACAAATAAGAGTGTCTTTCGAATTGTTGGATACCAACCGTGCACTCACCTTCAAATCCCCGCCAAGTCTTTGCCGGTATGCCCTACCCAACTTGGCACAAGTTACTCCCAGCACTCCAGCAGCACTCGGAATTTCTTCCGCCAGCATATGCAGCATGGTCATGAGAGTTCCTCGCAGCATCCATTCTCGGTTCATTCCCAATATGCTACAGGGAATCAAGATGGGACTCGAGTTTCTTCGACGCTTCTTCCAAGCCTTGCGTGCTGCCGTGACATCACCTATTTGAATACGAAGAGATTGACCTGGAAGAATGAGGGCATATTCCACAGGGATGGATTCATCATTCATAGTGATGTCTTTGTCAGTTGCTACCAAGAGAGCTGTATTTCTTGGATTCCAAGTTGGAGGTGATGGGAGAGTAGTAGTAGTGCCTCTATTGTAGCTAGAAGATCCTTGGAATGCCAAAGTCTCATGGCTCATTGTGAGACTTATCAGGTATGGTAGAAAAGACTTCATGGTGCAGTTTGGGAGTTTCTCTACGCGCAGAACAAAATGTGGAGGAGTTGATGGCAAGAATGATGGGAGGTCGTGATTGGTACGGTACCTACGTGTGGGGATGGAGGACAGACGTGTCATCGTGCCAGTGTCGTGTGGGTCACAAAAATGACTGCTGAAAGTGCCAGCGAGATTACGATCGAGTCGCTGCCATTGCAACAGATCCTGCAACTGCAGAATGATGCAACGGAGTGCGACAAATTAATCATTCCAACTACTGATGGAACAGCTATCACATCTACCTCTACGAGTTCTGAACAGCCCGCCGTTATTCATCAGGCACCTCCAGTCATCTTATGTGATGCGTGGTTTGGATTTCCCACACAAGTACGCCCACGGTCCGAACGAGTTCGTGCGGTCAGTCGTCAACTCTCTAATTTCATTCAGTGGAGATCAGAGTTTTTCAAAAATTCCATGTCTTTTGCAAAACCATGTCATGTTTGTCTGCTTGGCAAAGATGACGATCTGAAACAAGTTTCTGATAGACTTGTTGAAATCAACAATCTCCTATCTACTGCCTCGCAATGTCAGACTGTCTTCTTTCATGAGATAGTATTTGAGCCTAATATTGGTATACTGCAATATGTTCAGCAGTCGAGACAGGAAAATGAATCATCATTTGTAGAAAATGATATTGTGTACCTTTCTCCAGATGCACCAAGCGCACTTCCATCAACCTCTGCACCCCCCCGAATCGTGGTTGTTGGGATGCTTATTGATAGACGCATCTCTGCTCATCGTTCACGAATACGTGCCGAATCATCCTTGAACTTGTGTGCAAGGAAACTACCCTTGGATGAGCTCAATGTGAAAGGACTCACTTCCGGAGAACCTTTGAATATAGACGTTGTTTTGGAGCTCATGCAACGATGGTGGTACAACTGTGATGTGTTGGAAAATGACTTGTACCGTCACAAGAGTGATACAACAATAGAGGAGCCGACTGCGCGTTGTGATTGTTACAAAAAATGTTTTCTAGATGCTGCTAGTTGGGCCATGAAGTCACAGAGAGATCGGCATCCCACTCGCACGATTCACAAAGTATAATGTGTGGAATCACTTTTAACCAAACTTTTACATTTAGTTACAGAACTTTCTTGTCATGATAGCATACTCCTACTATCACTGTGTAGCCATGTTTCACTATCGTTAACACTCCACGTAATGACGCCTACTGTAGACACTGGATGATTACAGGCCAGTCTCCATTTTCAAATGGTTGCAGACAACTTGGATTGCTCGATTCATTCTCTGCTTACTGACTGTCTCATCTTCATCATACCCATTAACGATCAAATCTGCATTTCGCTTGGATGGCTCTACGAATTCGTTATGCATGGGCCGAACCGTGGCGGAATATTGTGCAATGATATCTGGAAGAGATCGTTCGCGCTCGACGGAATCCCGTTGAATTCGTCGCATGAGACGCACATCGGAGGATGCATCCTTATATCGACCATTTGATGCAGAAAGATACCAGTGAAAACGATACAGTGGGAGCAGATAACTGCGCAAGAAGGTGGAGCGAGCACTCACCACAAAAACTTTCAAGTCCATCAAAGTAAATAATTCGTGAATACTCAAAATTAATATTCCTTCAATGAGTATTATTTTACTGCTTGGAACAACTCTGCCATTCTTCCTTCCTTCTCTGTCTAATTCTCCTTCTTGATATCGACAATGACGTGAAAAATCATATCTTGGTACAACAACAGATCTTCCTTCTACTAATTCTTTCAGATGATGAATCAAGAGATCAGTGTCAAGGGAGGAAGGATGATCGAAATTTCTGCCGACACGTGATTCCAATGGCAAATGGGAAAGATCTTTGTAGTAGTCATCGTGGGAGAGGTAGGTTATAGGACACCCTTCACTTTTGTTTGGAGTCGCGTCCGACCCTCCCAATGCTGCGTAGAGGGAGCGAGCGAAGGTTGTTTTACCAGCTCCTGTTCCTCCCGCTATTCCTATGACAATTGGTTTTCTCTGGTTGCTGTCTGTCGTCATTTGGTAGGGAAATAAGTTTTTTCAGGAGGCAGTGAGATATGTCTAGAGAAGTACTACTCCTGTTTTTTATAGTCGCGGATTTGGGTTTTCAAAAATGTTTTTTT
>JALLAW010000533.1:0-12622 GCA_036939535.1 Cyclotella kingstonii | reverse complement strand
TTGAAAATTTCCGTTCATGGAAGTGGTCACATTTTGAAAGACTCTCTCACAAAATTACACCATGTCTGAAAACATTCCACCCCAAGATCTAAACAAGTCCTTTAACATGGAGGATTCCATTGGAGAACGACCCATCAATGTCCAAAAGATGGATGTGCCAACAGAAGTTCACCTGGAGATCCTTTGAGGTATCTTTGATTGTCTTAACAAAGATGTACTTTTGAATCATCTAAGAGGATTGAACATTGATCAGACCATCAATGATGAACTCTTCTACAAGACATACTTCAAGTGGGACATCATGACCCCTGATCAATGAACCAAGACGCTCTCCTTCTGGGCAACCAATTTAATCGAGAGCTCTCATCTTCATCTTAAACTAATTGAGGAAAAAGAAACGAAGAATGACACCTCTGATGAAGCCTGTCATCAAAGCCTCACCACTTACAATAACTTGGCCAGACTTTTCCCCCTCAAAGTCAATCTTACTACCACAGTGTTGTGGAGCTACGGTCCGAAGCTCTTCATGAGAAAAGCTGGCTACAGTTGGATGACAAGGAAGGACATGGTGGTTTTGTTGATGCATATGATGCATTGGCATCAATGTTTAACGATCCATCCAACAAGTACTAGAATGTTTGTATCATTCCAGATACTCTGGATAACATGGTTATGTACATTCCAGCCGCTGTTGTCATGGGGTCATTGCCGAAGAAATGTGTGATTATTAATCCTACCCAAGTAGGTCGACCACTCCGTGATGGTACGCGGATGAGGAAAAAGGGGAAAGCAGTCAAAGCTACGTCGACTGTCTGCTTTCAAAAGTTCACACGATCACGTATTCAACATGATGAACACATCTATGACGAATGGTTCAAGTTCCTAGACAACTCTGGTAGAGGTACTCCATTGATTGCATTTATTCATTATGTAGTTTTATACATCATGATTTCAATCTTCTGGGTAAGGCCCTGTCATATGGACACTGCTGCAATTAATGTTGAAGAAGCAGATAGCTCGAAACATTTGTATTTGGAACAGTAGCGGAAGGAGCAAGCAGTTTCTAGAAAGCGTGAGCGTGCTGCGAAGCAAAAGGAAAGTGATGTAGATCTTGCACATGGTAGTATGACGCCACTAGTTGAAAGTGTTGATGCCGTCATTTCTGACGACTACTTTAGATGAAAAACATTCAGAGTTCAGCAACATTGAAGAACCAACAATGAAAGTACATGAGCAAGAATTGAAGACAAAGGCTGACTCGGATGTCATCAATTATGCACTTTTACATGGTGACGACGAGCAGAGAGAGTTGAGATCTAATCTCCTTTCGAAGAAATTAGATGCCATTAAAATGATGGGACTGTAACGTTCGAAACATGTATGTTTAGCATGTTCGTAAATCAAATATTATTATTTACCAATTTCAAAAATAGATATATATTTAGTTAAACATTTATTCACAGATTTCCTTCTAATCGTGAAGGGATTGCGCAACACACCATAAGTATTTGTGCGGACGTTAGTATGCGCCGCTAGATCTTCACATACCTTAGTGGCATTGCCTTTAATGAATTTTTCACCCAGCTGAAAACCCTGTATTTGATATGTATTCCAAAGAACTCCATTGCAAATGCCAAAGTTCTTTGGCCCAACCATTATCACTTCTATCGCCACTACGTGCTTAGCAACATTCCTGCCAAAGAGTGCCATTGTTTCATTTCTGCTAACAAGTTATAACCATCACAGACCATGTCAGCAAGAAATGTCACTCGACCATAGGACACATTTGAAACACATCACTTCTCATTTGCATCATACCATGTCGAAAGGAGCAGCAGAATCCTGCATATCTCCAGACGCATTTTCACTGATTATTCAGGTGATAATACCAATAAATGAATCGATATTGTTGTGTGACCCTTTGACACCAACACATATATACATATAGTAGATGATCAAGCCGCTGTGATTTCAAATAAAAAAGAGCATACAACTTTCCATTGTATCTAAAAGATTGTCAAGCGTCAGTGTCAGAACTAACGCGATAATAACTACCTCCTGGAATAACATTAGATAAATAAATTGGTGCATCCACTGCAATGTCGGATTCAGTTATTATTGAAGCATCGAAGAGTAGATTTCTTCCATTGATTTTTTCCTGTTGACATTTCTAAAAAGTGATGGGTTTCATTCTTATCTTACTATATGTACTCACTATCATGTTGATGAAATCAAAGTAAGTAGCTACATGTGATTGGACTTTCATATTACTCCTCTTCAAAAAACAGTTAAAGCTTGATCAATCATTTCATTGACTCCAATAACATGCAATAACATTGATCTCATTGCTAATATTAATACATTATGAATATAAAATTACTACCATTTATTATTTTAGAATAGTTATGCACGTGAAATCATGTTGTGCGTAGGACGATCAATACCTTTTGTTTGAAGTAAATACCAGTAACGATGGCGCTTTTGTTGGCCAATTTTTGATGCCTGGATGAAATGTAATGCATCAAAATCTACAATATTCTGATTCATCACATTATTACTCGTGTCATTAGGCATCTTTGGCCACATAGATATCCCACGCTAAGCAATCATTTGTTAATCCAGATATCTTGCAAGAAAAATGTTTGACTTACAATTGACATCACATCCTGCTAAGACGACAAGTCCCCAACAACCTTGTTTATTGCGGCAGGCCATCAGATCGCCTACGTCGACTTTAGTGGCCTTCCGAGTTTTACAAACCGAACCATCGATGGCCGACATACAACCATCATATTATTTGTATACTTACCAAAGCTCAGCGGTCTTCTTTATTTCAGCTATATCGTGAAGTGGAAGGCCAAGTTGAATTGTTACATCAATGACATCGACGATAGGCCAATTTATCTTTCTTGTAGTCATTAGATAATAAGGCACCATTGGATACACCAAAGGCAGTCAGTCACCTTTGGATACTTCAAAGGCAAGACAAATGTCAAGATATGATCCTTCAGCTAATGAGAGGAGAGTATAATAAAACTTGTTTTTTTTGGTAATAGTAGCACCTTACGATTTCCGAGCCATTTCTTCATCAGGTGAATGAAGAAATGAAGAGATCGTTTTTGAAGCTTTGTGAAACTGAAGCGCTTCATGCGAAAAAGTTTCATGAAGTCATGTTCTGAGAGGAAACTAATTTCCTCAGGCGTGGATAGACGATCCCTTTTTCTATTGGGTGATCTTTCTCTTATGTCTTCGTCGAGCTTCTCTTTTAGGAGTTCTCGATGCTGTAGCAACGGCTGCCGTGACTTCACATCATGATGAGCGAGATAGTTTGTTTCCAATGCTGTAACGATGATGTTCCGTAGTGAAAATGAGGGAAATTGCTAGCATTTAATTTGGCGCGCACGAAATACATAATAAACGTCATAATTTCTAGTTGGGCCATACACTATTTGTACCGTACAAATAATAACACTCTATTTTACGTATGTAGATATTGGTTTGGCTTCGTCAATCATTCCAGATTCAACTATAAATTAGTTCAGTAAAAATGATGCAAAATGTACGAAAAGTTACGCAATATTGACGATAATTTACGTACTTTTGCACTAAAGTTACTCACATTTTATGCTGTAACATGAAAAAGTCAAAAACCGTACGTAAAATTGCTTATTACTACGTAACTTTACGCTAATATCAAGATAAATTTACGCACATTTAATACTGTCCAGCAGAAAATTGGAAGATTGTACATAAAGTTACAACATACATCCCAGAGTTTTCGGATTTTTCATGCTGCAGTTAGATCGTTTTAATGCCTACCACAAAAACGCGCGAAATAAAGACGCATAGTCACATCATATATACGATTGTTTTCGTACATTTAATGCTAAATTTACGTCGTTTTTATGCCACCACCATAATCATTAATATTTGTATGAATAAATTCAAATTTATACGTAACTTTTCACATATTCTGAATAAAAGTTTAGCGTTTTTCATTACAAAAATGAATTTATGTAGTTTATGTGAAAAGGTTAGCAATAATGACGTAACTTTACAGATGTGGAGTCAACAAAACTGGACAAAAATACACAATCACTCCTTCATTCCAGGTAAAATACCGAACTATTCAATAACAATGAATCAAACCAGACCAATTTTTCACCAGTGGTGTGATTTTTTACCAATGCATTGATGCCCATTTGTAGTTCTCGGTGAACTGTCTCGTCAGTTTTCTGCCTCATTTCTTTTTGAATTCAAGAGATATTATTTCGAATTCTTTTCCACTCACAGAATAGATGGTCCCGCTCTTTCGATCTTCTTCTTTTTGTTGACGCTGCTCAGATTTCTACAGTAGTTCGATTCTTCTACCGGCAAACATTGCATGTTGAGTCAATACCTTCATGTCGCGAATCGCATCGGCAATATCCATTGTTGCCTCAGTTGTCTTCTTTCATCGTTTTGAAGTATTTTCATCGGATTTTTGACTTGGGCCAAGGTTGAGACTTTTGTCCAAATTGTCACTTTCAACAAAAGTGTCACTAGTCATATTAGCCTCTATAGTTCCTCTTGCTTGCCATTACAAAATATGTAATGTCGGATGAGTGAGTTACTGACAAAGTGAATCTTGTGAGTGCAGCCTTGTAATAAGCATTCAGTGGTTTCTACATTGTATGTAATATTTTCCAAGAGCAATAAATAATCACTGTCATGTCTAGCTCTAGCGAAGCAAAGACATCATCTTCTTGGAAAAGAAGGGTGTGACGGCTATCATTCAGTTCTTGAAATGCCTGACAAACTTCCTCTTATTAGTACTGATCATCTCCGGAATCCAATTGATAGCGGTTAGGTGCATCATCAAGTTTGGCAAGCTTGGTGGAGAACGGAACATGCACTGGGGCTCCTTCCTAGCTCGTTGGGCAGTAGAATTGACCTCCTTAGAACGGAAAACATATTTCTTTAGGTTATTGTAAATGTCTTAAAGTTTGATCTGCACGACATCTTTGGACGCGATCTTGTGTCCTTTGACCTTTAGGACGCTGCAGATCTTGCGTAGATCTTTTGACAGCATGTAGCATGTTTGATGCCTCCAAAGCCCTTAATGGAGAGCTTGTCATCAACAACTTTGACGTCTGACCATTCAAGATCACTGAATTGTGATTGCTCTGCCTGCACTTCGATTGCATACGCAGATAAAGCTTTCTCTGGTAGGCGAATTGTAGTTGGATTGGGGTATTCTTCCATTGTTTTTGTAATTTATGAAATAAGTACTATGTGAATATTATCGGTTAATTATGAGGTACTTCTAGTTATCATCATCTGATCAAGTGGCAAAAGTTTTTGCATTATGTACGAAAGATTACGTATAATTTACGAATATGTTCGGGCCGACATTGGTCATACCTTATCCTCAAAATGTCGGATCCGACCTCTCTTGGTAGGATGAGACTCTGACTTCGAAGTAGAGATCCGACTTTTGCTACGCTTTTTTGGTCGGATCCGACGAAAAAAACTCGCTGTCCAGAACAACCCAAGTAGAAGTTTACATTGAAAATGTTGGTGACATGTTGGCGACACCTGCTACTCTGTCACTGGCATATCCCAAAATTGCACTAAGTAGAATTTGACAAGCTTGAAATTAATTTATGTAGACATAAAATAAATTGCTGTGAACCGCTAAAAAATGTCTGTAAGGCATAGGCTCTACTAAAATTTATGACATTTTTTTGAATTTAATGCGCAGCAAAATACATTTTAACGATTTTTCACAATTTTGATATAGAAGACCATTGTTACAACATGAAAAACAAGCTTTCTCTCTCATCATGGTGTGATGTCACTGTAACCGTTGCTACAGTGCTTAATAGCTTCGAGAACACCAAAAAGAATAATCTCGAAAAAATCTAAGCGAGAAATTATTAAATAGAAAAAAGAATTGTGTATTTGTGTCTGAGAAAATCGATTCCCAATCAGAATGTGACTTCCTAAAACGTTTTCGCATGAAGCGCTCCAGTTGCACTAAGATTATAGAGAAAATCTCTCCATTTCTTAATCTGATGAAGAAGTGGCTGGGGTATCTTCAGGAAGTAATATTACCAAAATGGTGAAGCTATATGGTACTCTTCGCTGGTACTATAAGCCTGAGGATCATATGTTGACATTTGTTATGCCTTGGAGTATCCAAAAACAACTTTTTCTCAAGTGACTACAAAAGGGGAGTATTTGGCCTGTCGTTGCTTCCATTAATGTAGCATTTCAAATGGGTTTACTAAATCATGACATGGATGAATGAACAGGACCGCTGAAGGCGTTGATAAGTATACACAGTACGAGAAGATCGGTTGTATTTCACCCGTTGATGGTAGGGTTTGTAAAACTAGGAAGCCCATTCAAGACAACACAGGTGATATTATGGCCTACCGCAATAGGCACAGTTGATGGGATCTTGCAGTCTTGGCAGGATGGGCTCAACATTTTTTCTCGCAAGAAATCTTAATCAACAAACGACAAGATCTTTTGCATTGCTTGTACAGAGATGGGGCATCCTCTGGCGACAAATATGCACTGAAATTTCTGATGGACTTAGATTTTGGCATGTCATGCTAAACTTCACAACTTTTGCATCGATGAAAGCGATGCACCTTTTCATGCTCGACACGTTAGCAGCACACAGCCTAATGGCACGAGGGATACTATAACGAATCAGAATCATGTAGATTCTGAATAATTACATTTCATCCGGGCATCAAACATTGGCCGACAAAAAGGTCCTCGTTACTCTTTTTTTTACTTGAATCCATAGATGTTCGTGATACGCATAACATAAATTCACATGCATAACATTTTAAAGATACTTAATGCAAATATCTATTTATTATACCAACTAAATAAATGTTATTAGCTTTTATTACATGCAATAAAATCATTGATCATTCTTTAAGTTTTTTGAAGAGGAGGAATGCAGAACTCCAATCACATGTTTTTACTGACATGAACAGTACCAGCATTAAAATGATTACAATTAGTAAGATAAAACTTGATAGTTCATTTTTTGATAATGTCTACCCAAAAAGAAGCAAGCGAGAAATCACCTTTTCGACATATCGAGAAGTTGCGTCAGTCATAACCGAATCCGACGGTGGAGTGGATCTGCCTACCTATTAACTCACCATGATTTTAGGAGGTATTTATTATCGTGTTTGTTGTGACATTAGCGCGTCTCAATCATTTACATACAATGGAAAGATGTATGTTCATTTGTTGTGTGAAATCATAGCGAGTGGCTCATCCGCTATCCCTTTATGTGTTGGTGACACAGGTACTCACAACGCTATCGATTAGGCAATGGTTCCGATATGTGATATCACTGATTATCTATTGAAAAGCGTTTGGATATTTACAAGATACTACTACCTCCTTTGTTATGGTCGGACGCTAATAACAATTGGTGCATGTTTGATGCGTTTCATGAAAAGTAATATTTCCACATGACATATGTTGTGATGATTATGGCTTTGTTAGCAGAGATGTAACTTAAGCACGGATTTTGCCAAGCACCTACAGGCAATTTAAGTTGTAATGGTTGCGCTCAAGCACTTTGGTGTTTGTAAATAAGTACTTTGGGCTCCTAATGAAGTAGAGTAATTTCAGATGGGCGGGAAAAGGGTTAAAGATAATGCCAGTGAGGCATTTTTGGCTACACATAAAAACGTCCACGTTATTACTTATGGTGTCTTGCGCGATCCCTTCGCAAATTAAAAGAAACCACAAACTTCGAAATGATCATGTTGTTTCGTTTGTATTTGTAGTGAAATAAATATAAATCTATCTTTGTAATAAATTAGTAAACAAAGCGATTAATTTATAACAACTAAGCAACTTACCACTATTCTAATTTAACAATGTGGCAGACAGGGTCCTTTCAATTGCCGAAAAATGCGGCCATCCCGCACTGGGCAGGTGTAACGGGATTTAATTAATAAAGCCATTTAATTTACGAATATGCTACACATATTTGTTTCCAACGTTATAGTCCTATCTTTTTCTTAACGACATCTTATATCATTAAAAGGAGATTAGATCTCAGCTCTATCTGCTCGTCGTTAACATGTGATAACACATAATTGATTATGTTCATTTCAGTCTTTGACTGCAACTCTTCTTCTTGTACTTTCAACCTTTGTTCTTCAGTGTTGTTGAACTCTGAACGTTTTTCACCTCAAGTATTCGTCAGAAAAGACATTGCATTAACACTTTCAATTGGTAGCCTCATACCGGATTAGTCATCATCCGCAAGATCGACATCACTCTTCTTTCGCTTCGCTTCACAGCCTGCTGCCGCTTTCTGGATGCTGACTCCTTCCACTTCTGTTTCAAGTACACAAGCTTCTGACTATCTCAGTCATCCAAATTAATCACCAGTATCCATCTACATTTCTGTCAGTAGGGCTTTACCCATTAGACTGAAATCATGATATGTAAAAGTCATATTTGTGCAATCAAGGAACTAGTGTTGTCGAGAAGCTTGACCTATTTGTCGTAAATGTGATCACCATCTTATTTCCAGATCGCAGGAATTTTTAAAAGCAGGCAGTCAACGTAGCTTTGACTGCTATCCATTTCTTCTGAATCCATGTACCATCAGGGAGTGGTCAACCTGCTTGAGTAGGATTAATAACCATAAATTTGTTTGAAACGGATCCCACGTCAAAAGCGGCTTGAAGATACATACCCATGTTATCCAGAGTATCTGGAATGACACAAGAGTTTTAATACTTGTTTGCGGGATTATTGAACATCGATGCCAATGCATCATATGCGTCAACTATACGACCATGCTCATCTACCTGGAGCAAACTTTTCTCACGAAGAGCTTCGGACGGTGTAAAAGTCTATCCAAGTCATTGTAAGTGGTGAGGCTTTGACGACAGGTTTGTCAGGGGTCTCATTTTTCATTTCTTTTTCCACAATTAGTTTAAGACGAAGATGAGAACTCTCGATTAAATTGGTTGCCCAGAAGGAGAGCGTCTTGGTGCGTTGATCAGGGGTCATGATGTCCCACTTGAAATATGTCAAGTAGAAGAGTTTGTCATTGAAGGTCAGATCAATGGTCAATCCTCCTAGATGATTCAAAATTACATCTTTGTTAAGACAATCAAAGATACCTCAAAGGATCTCCAGGTGAACTTCAGCTGACACATCCATCTTTTAGACATTGTTGAGTGGTTTTTCAATGATATCCTTCATGTTAAAGGATTTGTTTAGATCTTGGGGTGGAACGTTTTCAGACATGGTGTGATTTTGTGAGAGAGTCTTTCAAAATGTGACCACTTCCATGAACGGAAATTTTCAAATTTGCTGACAGTGTAACCTAAACAATGACACAAAAATGGCGAACGGAAATATTAAAATTTTTACCTGTTGTCGACAGTGTGACATGAAGAACGACAGAAAATCGACAATATGAAGTAAATTTCTAGTATAGTATAATTTTACTTTAGGCTCGTGTCGCTGACATGCAAAGTAGAAATTCAAGTAAATTTTTTCCTACTAAATGTCGCGGACAAGTGTTATGCGGCTTTAAATCCTCTCGAAATATTTATTATGATACCATTGTTTTCATACCAAGTTTCTTTGACCTGCAAGCTTCATGTTAAGCCAAAAGGAATCAACATTTTCAACATAAAGATAAAGTACGATAGAAAAGGCTATTATCACATGCAAAAAGAATCAACTCAGCCAGATGTCTGCTGAAATATGGCTCAATGTAGAAACACCATATTTTCATGATTTTTGGGTGATGTCATTTGAATTTTGAGAAATTTTTGCAATGACATTTAAATTTTACTGGAGGCAGTTGGATATAACCCTAAGATATGATTTGCAAAAAATACTTTTTTCTCGTAAGAGAGTAAATCAACAGTGATTTTTCACCCTTAATTGTCTAGTACTATCCTACGTATGTAATCTAACACTAATCCTACGCATCTGATACGTGACAATTCGATCTCCAGGGCAATGGCCATTGGTCTTTGAATTTTAAGCGGATTACAACGTTTTTTTATTAAAACACAATTTATTCCTATTCTTGACTCATCCCTGCTGTGGAGCCCTCATTTCCGCTGGTAAATTTTATCAATTTCACGAAATCCATCCTATTTCTTCTCGACGATGCCTCCCAAACAAACTTCCCGAAAACAGCCCCCTCCCCGCTCCCAACACCTCTTCTAACATTGATAAATTCATCGAAAAAGGAGGGCGAGGAAAATTTTGGAGAGGTACATCCAGCCTAGCCGCAGCGCTGCAAACAATAGCCGTTCCGATCCAGCCACATTAGGCGAGATAGCCATCGCATCTCTGCCCCTTGACTACCCTCCTAGTCCAAACGCTTCGACTTCCGAGACTCACTCCAGTGGCGTTGACTCTCCAGCAGCGGCGACAATAGAGGACAGGGAGTTGCATGCGACAGTTCCGGCGATCGCTCCGACGTTCACCGATAATGACGTCATTGCCATGGACAATGATCCCCCTATTTCGACGTCGCCCATACCATACCTATCTAGCTCTACGTTTTCTCAAGATCATTGCTCAATGAGTTCTGCGAAACGCAACATTACATCTCTTGATTCATCGGTATTCTTTCAGCTGGACTAAGGTTGCCTACCAATAACGGCAGAGGAAAATTTAAAGGAGAAACCAAAACAAGATATTCTTCGCAAGAGCAGGCTTTCTAGAATCTGGAGGAAAAAGAAGATGCCTCCACTCATATTACTCTTCTCAGATCCGCCTTCGATTAAGGGAGTTCCGTGCCATTACTTAGGGTAGAAGATCCTCTTCAAAGATCTAGTACCTACTCCTCGAGTGAAGGTCCAAAAGGTCAGCCTAGATTTTGGGGTAGAAATTACCATAGGGACGGACGTCTGTCGAAGGTTGATGAGGCCATGTCGGAGGCTCTCAAATTCATCCAGATAGAAAAGGAGGGCGATGACGCAGCTAGGATTTCTTGGGTAGTTCCGGATCTAGTCTCTATCACCAAGGTCTCTGATTTTCCTTCCTTACACATAGGTCGCGGAGCATCTTGGAAGAAATGGCCTTACAAAGAGTGTTGAAAAATCTCAACTTCAGATCTCGACCAGGTCCGTCAGCTCTCTCAGCAACTCATTTTACCTCCTGTAGCACTCAAGCTGGGAATTACTCTCCTGACAGCGGCAGTGACATCTCTGATGATAAATCCTCTCATTTGTGCTGCTTCTAATATTGTTCGGACGCCTCGATGTCAGATAGACATATGTCAGCTGTTAGCAAGTTCTCTGGTTTTTCGTCCCTATCAGAGAAACGCGCCAGGTCGACATCTGAGGATGTTCGGGGACCAGAGGATGAGATGTCGGTCTCCACTTTGGATCAAATGGACGCCATAGATATCACAGTGGACTCTGATAAAAAGAATTCCTCGCCCTCTCCCCTACTCTAAAAAGGTTCATAATCTCAATTAGGATCGTTGCTTCACTCTCGTCTTTCCTCAATATTTTGGCTGTGGAGTCCAGGGCTGATGTTGAGCACATGATCACGATCTAGTTCTTGGAGGAAAACATTGAGGTGGTATAGAGTAAACTTCCAGATGAGGGTTACTTTTTCTCGGAACTAGTATCTGCACATTGGACAAAAGGAGTTGCAAAGACTCCAAATTCACTCTCCTTCATCAGTTAAGGGAGATGATGAAGAATTTTTTGACTGATGCTTGTGAGAACTCCATGTGTACCCCTGGGTCCATAGTTGACCAGGCTACTCTCATTGGAGGTCTAGCCAACAATGAGTAGCCGTATGGCTCCAATTCCTATTGGACAGTCTGCTACTAGGAACCCAGTATTGGAGCCAGACGAAGGGGGCAAACGGGCGACAAGAGCAGCGCATTTTACAAAAGGACTAGAAAAACAACGATGACTAATCAACAAAACCTCCAGTGCAGCTGAGATAAGGACTCCATTTTGGGAGCACCCTCGAGGGTCGACGAATGTACAGTTGGGCTCAAGACCTCCAAGTGAGGAATTTGGAGGATGATAAATAATCCATGAAGGTCAAACATAGACTTGATCGGGTTTATTACAGATGAGAGACCTCTTAGGAGTGTTTCGGTTCTTGATGTGCTAATTAGGTGGTCTTTGTCCATTGAAACTAAAAACATTTAATCTCTGTTAGCAGGTAATCATATGTCTAATCTTGACGTCAACGTTACAAGTCTCTTAGAGTTGAACCATTATTGGCACTACTCTTGGAGAGACCACCTCACCAACTGGTTTCAAGTAGTAAAGATGAAAGCCATCATCTCCTTTAATAGTCATCCTTCGGAGTGCATTTCACTTTATCAATTAGGAGGAGTGGAGTTAGTAAGTAGAGGTAATCCACTACAGTTTACTAAAGGCTAGGAGGAGGACATCCAGAAGCTTGGCCGATGAGTGTCCTGGAAGATATTCATCAATCCGCTGAAAGTCTCCTATGTAGCGGTAGCCTGTTGTAATGGTTCTTTTGCCTCTCGAGTCCTGAAATCCATTTACTGACAACACCTGAGAGACATCTACTCTCATCAGCTCCATCCATTACCCCCCCCCCCCCCCCCCCCCCCCCC
>JALLAW010000532.1:0-12619 GCA_036939535.1 Cyclotella kingstonii | reverse complement strand
AAGTTCAACGGGTTTTTCTCTGTCTTTTGGCAGAAGCCGCAGGTGAGGATCTTAATGACAGTCAGAATTACGTTAGGGTTTTTGAGAGGATCCACTTTCCAGTTGTTTGCTGCGACTGATGACTACCTGGTGCCAATAGGAACGTAATCGTCTGGCATTCTCTTGTGTGCTGGGGTTGTGCTGCTGATGAAATGCTGCGTTAGTTAGAAGAAGGAGTTTGAAATTGGCATGGCTCGGCAATCATAAAAATTTTACTGATTCCTTTGTATTAGTGACTTGATATTTCTCAGAGCTTATTGCAATTGAGACATTATGCCTGGCATAAGCATTCAAAAGAGAGACCAGTCAGGTTATTTCCATCAACCTTCGTCTGGTCTGCTTCACTCAACCCAACATACACCACATCTCCCACCAACAATACACTGATAATTTCACAGCACATGCTTTCATTTTTCAGCAGCCTTTTTCATAGCCTTATATGCCTGGACTTGAAGATGCTTCCTCTTTGGGATTAGTGGAAAGTCAATCACTGAATTCTTCTGTGAATTGTTATGATCTCCAAACAATTTTATCTTCTCAGTCATTGGCTGGCAAGGCAAAGTCCCCAATCCTATACTGAGCCAGTTTCACCATCTTCTGTATTGTCAATTTTACCAATGGGATCAATACCAGTTTCATCTAGCTATTTTCAACTATCATTTCTTACTTCTTCAATAATGAATTGCTTCCATTTTGGAACATTTCAGAAGTCACTAGTGTCATAGTTATGCATAATAGATAATAGCAAATTCAGTTCTGATGCGTGCCTTGGCAAGACGAACTAGCTCAAAGTTGTGTGTATTATCATTGTACAAGTCTAACTAGTAAATAGCGAGATTATAATCTTCATAATTAATATCAGAAAAAATTGTAAACATTAAATATCACTTTAAAATAGGTTAATAAATAAATTGTGAAGAAATAATACTTTTATGGTTACAAATTACTTCAGGTGCACTATTCCTTGGTGATGTTGTAGTAACAGCATTGGTGGTTGACTCATTACAATTATTAGTTCTATCTTCATTTATGTCAGTCACGTAGCATTTGTCATAGCGTATACAACATTTCGCAAACACTGTCATTCACTAAACCAAGCTCCCTCAACGAACTCTTATTCCTGTCAATAATAGATTTGTGACATAGTTCTATCCAATATAGCAATATTGATACATTGATAAAGCAATAAGTGTTAGTTATGAATTGTTGTAGTGATACATCAAGTCATTTGCCTTCTTCCGCATTGTTCCTCCTTTCCTTCTTCTTACACCACTTCTACAATTTCATACCCTACTATGTCATCATCTTCTTCTTCCATTCTTTCACCATCCTCAATGATTGCATTAGAATGGAGGACAGCCAATGATTGGTCCTCAGTGTGTAGGCTATCCAACAGATCAGCCAAAAGCGGTAGGTTAGAAAGACCACAGATACCACATGATAAGATGACTTTATGCCAATTGTGCGATGAACTGGTGCATTTACTTCTAGTTCATCAATTCACATCCAACACTCAATCGGCTAGCCTTGTTGTCCCGCATCCATGACCCAATCATCCCCTTGACATTTTGCTTGAAGCGCTCAACACCTTCATTTGTTGCTACAGATCATAGTGACTCTCTCACCATTCTGTATTCTCTGGTCAGATCTTCTTTACCTCGGTGATAACCTCATCATTGTACTGACTTTGACAACGAAAACAATGAGTTATATTTCTAATAAATGATGATCCAAATGTGAAATCCATGCGTTATAATGGGCTGGTGCCTTAGCACTGCCTCTTCTTCTTGATGCATTTGATACTTTGGGGCAAGTCTCAATGAAGAGACTGCAGGCATTTCTTGTCACATAGCAGTATTTGCTGCAATATGGTGGTACAATGTCAACCGTTTTGGCTGATTTTGCCTATTAAATTCTCAAAGGCGATTGAAGAGATTCTTGCAGTAGTACTTGCTGCATTTGGTTGAATGAGAGTAATGTACCATCAGACGTCTTCAAAAAGTACAACTTCATTGGATCTAAATTGGTGAATGACATACTTGTGGATCCACTTGTAAGTTTGGTTATCTCCTTCATTTGAAAGCTGTTGTGCAGAGGTGCCATCCCATTTTTAGCAATTAAGGATATCATTGATGTAGCCATACTTACTTTTACCCATCAGTTGCTTGTTGTAGTGCTTATCCCCATCGAGGTTTTAACGGTGGCATAAAAGCCATCTTGTTGGTGTGAATGGAATCAGCAGGATATTCAGCTTGCATGGTGACCAGAGATGGCATCAAGATTTCGAAAATTTGTGAAAAACTCACTCATCTCTCAGCTGACAAGGGACTACTTTCATATTTTTGACATTTTTTTTGATGAATGGATCATATAAACAATTTTAAACATTATACTCATGACCTTTTTCCAAGTTATAACCAGACAGCTGACTGGTTACAAATGGTTGCCAACTTATAGATGGGAGATATGTAGGTATAATTGGTCCCTGGTTATAAATTGTTTCTAACATATACCTTTCCTCCGCATGATATTGAAAATTTTGAAACTATTTAGTGGACTCGAAATGATGATAAAAAAATGAAAAAATCAAGTTGTTCTCTGTCCCTCCACACAATAATCAGACTAATAAGTATCAAAATCAGCAACACATCATGAGATGTATTCACTAGCAATTACATAAGAAAGAGGATCAAAGATGAAATTGAACACAATGATGAAGAAATATGGGTATATTATTACTGTGACGTTAATCTTGTCAAAAAATCAGGTATGAATCTGAATCCTTAAGTTTTAGAAATGGTTAAGTACAGGGTTCAATATGTCACACAGTAAAAGATTGAAGGAAAATGAAATTCATTCAAATGATGTTTTTCTAAAATTACACAATTTGTTCCTATTGATTCTAGTAGAAATTCACTTGTACAGCAGATGTTTATCAAGATCAAGCCATGGTAACCATATGTGATGAGAATTCGTTAAATCAACATCATGAAGTAATAGAGTGAAGAAAATAAATTATCTTGAAGCTAGATACAAACATGAATAGAGAGAGTTAGACAGTGGAAAGGAAAAACATGAAAGAACAAAAAATCAATAAAAGTTCTTGATCCAAAATAGGTATTTTTGTTTCATTTAAGGGACATGCTAAATTTGTCATCAAAACCCTTATCATCATGGAGTTCTACAGTGCTCAAAGATTGGAATGATTAAAGGGGTAAACATACATAAGAAAAAGATCAAAAAATTCAATAACAATTCTTGATCCAATATAGGTATTTTTGTTTTATTAAGGAACATGCTAAATTTGTTATCAAAACCCACTATCCACCATGGAGTTCTACAATGCTCATAGATTGGAGTGATTAATGGGGAAACATAGATAAGACAACAAAAAGCACACGAGAAATTAGTGGAGAAGAGAAAACATTTATGATTTGGGGGGATGCAAATTTTCCTTCACATGAGCCCATCAGTACCAAGATGCACATTGAGAAAGAAGGCAACAAAAAGAGTTTGGAGGTATGTGAAAGTGGATGAATTGAGAACTTCAATGCTATGAGCATGCTGTCATACTGAGATGGAAGTTCTAGAAATACATGGAGAAAAGTCCTGGCCAGTGCAAATTTATCAAAACAAATAATTTCAGTGCAGATTATGGGATCAAATTGTCACAGCTGCAAATGACATCTTTTATCTTTTTTTCTGTTCTGTTACAGGATAAGAGAGACCAAGACAATTTAGAGGAGGTGAGATGATTTCTGACTATGATTTAGAATACATCAAAGAATGGAGTGAAGAATATGAAAATTATTGTCTAGAGAAGCTCTACAACATGCAACTGAAGACTCTGTTTTCAATTGTGAAACATTAGTTCACAAAGATATTATTACTTAATGTTGCTACTCCCAGTCATCCTCAAAGTCATTCATTGTGTCCTCAGCTTCTGTTGCAGCAGCTGCAGCTTCTGCTGCAAGGCGTGCTTCTTCCTTTTCTTTCTCGATTCGAGCCGCCTCCTCTATTTCTGCTGCCTTCTTAGCCGCCTCTTTCTCTGCTGCGAGACGAGCCTGTTCTTGTCTCATTCTCATTTCCTCGAGTCTAGCCTTTTCGGCAATCTTTGCAGTCTCTTTAATATCATGAGAGACATCACCCGATGGTGCTGCTGGAAGAGGTGGAGGCGGATCAACTCCTTTTGCTTTTTGAGATTTCACCAGTGCAATCAAATCAAGTTCTAAATCATCTTTGGCAGTAGGATAATCAGTGGAAGGAATTCCATGCACTCGTGAGGCTTCGCGTTGTGCGAGAAACATTTTCTCAACTTGAAGTGCCACATCACGATCAGGGAAAAGTTCTGGGTGTGTGGCAGGATCCGCCAAGGCTTTGGCCGCAGTTTCACTCACTTTTGACAAGTCCGCTTTCCAAAGAGACACAATCTCATCCACACGGGATGGGAGATAAGTTCTGGCAAAGAAGGCAGCTTCAGGGAGACGGTTGGTAGATATGAGAAGTTCGGCACAAGCCTCCACGTTTCCTGTGATGAAATATGCCACAAACGCGACATTGATTTTACCATCATCTTGGGCCTTTTTGGCAAGTTCTTCCATTCCCTCAAGATTACCAATGGCAGAGTAGAGAAGCAGCAAACCTGGATAATCATCACTAGCTAGACTTGCCGCTTCTGTGAGTTCAAAATCATTGATTTTGAGTGCAGCATCGCTCAACTTCTTCCATTTTGTCATGGTATCAGTAGAATCTATTTCTTCAGGGGGGGTCTGATTCATGAGCGTGTGCGCGATATCAATCTTGCCAAGTTCTAAAGCGAGGTCGAACTTATGATCCGCATCTGTCGTGACTTCTAATGCCTCATCTTTAAATCCTTGGGATTCCAAAAATCGAGCTACTGTGGTGTATTGACTCTCCGGAATATGTGGTAGGAGCTCATTGGCAGCATCGAAGTCACCTCGCATAACTGCAGTCTGATACTGAAGAACTGACAACATGACCTTATAAGAGACGATACTAAGACTCTTGTCGACAAGGTATACACGATCTTCTTTGGCCAAGTATCCCAAGACTCGGTGCATACTCTGGCCACTGGAGGTGGTATCAAGATGTACCAGGGTCTGAATTTTTCCTCCAACACTATAATTGAGACGACCTGTGTGGTTACAGTATATGAAACAATCTCCAACCCATTCTCCTGAAGTGATTGTGTCATTTATTTCATAAAGCAAATCAAAGGATCCATCTACACCATCTTCGGGGGAAATTTGCCCCATGGCAATGGCCGATGCTGTAGATGCAGCATTGTAGCTCAAAACATAAGCTGAATCCTCACAGGCAATGAGTACGAGGTGTCCAGAGTCCGACCAATATACTTCTTTTGGAGCGACATCAATTTTCCTCACAAATTCCCCAGAATCCCAATCATAAAATAGGACAGCTGAATCTCCTCCCTTCACTCCTAACAAATGCCCTCCAAATAATCCATCGGCACTGGTTGTAGCAGGCTTAATCGCACGACTCTCTTTGAAATTCTTAAAGAATTTGATTTTCGAAATAGATTCTCGAATAGCATAATCGCCTGTGCCAGTTGCTGACCAGACAAAGTCAATGGCCTGTCCAAAGGCCTTGTTACGGAGAGCCTGTGAGGTATAAATGATGAATTCTCCATCACCACAAACGGCAACAAACCTTCCATTACAATTGTGCTTTATGGATTGCGGGTACAACTCGCAGGCGCCTAGGTCTCTAGGAACAACTGGAAGGCGTTCTCCATCAGCTGGTCCATCATCATCATCTCCTCCTGCCACTCCCCTGACGGTAGTGGTTTGAATTTCGTTATTTTTGGCCCATACAACTTTTCCAGTTCCATCCATAGAAACGACGGCATCATCTGATCCCAATTCAATGACGACACAGCCCTCGTCAAAGCCAATCGCTAGTTTGGTAGTCTCTCTAGTGGCTGCCAAGGCCCAGGCCCTCTCCATACCGTAGTTGAGTGTGGTTTCGGCCCGATAGGTGGTGCTCTGCCACAAGCGAACCGTACCATCTTCGGATGCGGAGCAAATAAGGGGCAGTTTGGGATGAAATAGAACGGAACAAATATTATGAGAGTGTCCATCAAGTGAGTGCACGATCGACTTGGTCTGATAGTCCCATATTTTAACGGTGCGATCGTCCGCTCCCGAGAGGATATAGGGTTTATCTCCACTAGGATAGTAATCAATGCAATTGACGCCACGTTCATGTCCCTCGAGTGTGTAGTGTGGCACGGGACTTCCCAGACCCCAGACCTTGATGCTTCTATCCAAACTGGCCGAGGCAAAGGTGTTGGTATCCTTGGGATTGAACTTGACCATCATGACATAGTGGGCATGTCCCTCAAAGAGTTGGGTACAATCGAAATTCCGATCCCAATCCCAACACTTGATGGTCATATCATCTGAGCTGGTGAGAAAGTAGGGCAGAGTAGGATGCACCTCAACATAGCGAATGTAGTCGGAGTGAGCCTCAAACTCCTTGATTTTCTCCATGGTATTGTAGTTGTAGACTCGAACCCTCATGTCATCACTACTAGCCACAATCCACTGCTTTCTAGTGATGAACTTGGCACAGCGCACGGGCAGCTCGGACACCTCGAATGTCTTGACGTTCGACCCACTCTCATAGTCCCAAATCGTCACATTGCCACTGTACAGCGCCGCCAATGCCCAAGACTCCGACGGGTGGATGTCCACGGACTTGACGCGCTCGGACGACACGGACAGTTTCTTCTTGATGTCCAGGCGGATCGGCTGACCGTGGTCGTCACGAATTGTTAGACTGGCACCAACAACACCAACATCAACAACATCAACAGGACACACCAACACCAACACCAACATCAACATCAACATCAACACACACCAACAACTCGACTTACCATTGTATCTTGTTACTACTGTCGGAGGGCGGTTACTTTCTCGAGCCGCGATCAAAGGAGGATCGTGGACCGTATGGTACCGTCTGAAATTCCCGCATATTGCGATACAAACGTGCCGACAGTAACCTAGATACTACATACTGGAAATTCAGATCCGGCCAAAAAGGTCGGACTGAACAAAGTACATAGCACAGTATAGTAAAAGTGACCAATCCTTCTATTCTTTTGCACGAAAGTAACACATACCTTATGCTTTCACCAGAAAAAGTTAAAAATTGTTTGTAAAATTGCATTTTATGACATAACTTTGAGCTATTATCAAGGTAAATTTAGGTGCATGTCTTGCTGTCATGCAGAAAATTGTGAGAAACATATGCAACATACATCATTGTTTTTTGGATTTATCATGCACCACAAAAAGGTATTGTTTTTGTACAGTTACTGCTAAATGTACATCATTTGTATGCCTACCACCATAATCATCCATATTTGTACAAAAAAACTTGTATGAACATGGATCTTTTTGAATATATTGTATAAAAAATAGGCATGTTTCATTGTAAGTATGACTTAATTACATTATTTAGAAACTTTTGCAATATTAAGGTGATTGTATGGATGTGTAGCCATCAAAACTGGACAGAAATACACAATCAATCCTTCATTCAAGGCAAAATGCCAAATGATTCAATAACAATGAATCAAGCCAGACCAATTATTTCAAAAATAGTATTTTTTTCTTTGTCAGTGCATTGATGTTCATTTGTAGTTCTTGGCAAATGATCTTGTCAGTTTCCTGATTCAATTCTTTTTGAATGTGAGAGATAGTCGCTCAAATTCTTTCCCACTTGTTGAACAGATGGTCATGCTCCTTCCAATCTTCTTCCTTTTGTTAACGCTGCTCAGATTTCTCAAGCAGTTCCATTCTTCTTTTGTGAGCATTGCATGTTGAGTGAATACTCTAATGTCACGTATTTCATCCATCCGCAATAGCCAATATTGCCTCAGTCATCTTCTTCCATCGTTTTGGAGAATTATCATTGTTTTCTTGACCTGTGCCTTAGTTGATATGTTTGGCCAAATTGTCATTTCAATGAAAGTGTCATTAGGCAAATCAGCCTCAATTGTTTGTGTCAACTTGGGACGAAGATGTAGTTGCTTTTGGAGGTACTACACTTCTTGCTTACAATTGCATATTGAGTAAATGTAAGATGTTTGAATGAATCTTGTGAGAGGAGCCTTGTAATTGGCATTCAATGCTTTCCATATTGAATGTACCTTTTGGCAAGAGTGATTGATAATCACTGTCATGTCTAGCTCCAGCGAAGAAAAGACATCATCTTTCTGGAAAAAGAGTGTAATGGATAACGCTTGGTTCTTCTTGCAAAGATCAAGCGCAATACAGGTACAAGATCCAGTGTCAATTAGGACCCTGATGGAAAAATTGGCAATACATATTAACTCAGTGAAGACCAGCCAAAATATAGATGAGAACATGCAATTTATTTGTGAACACAGCATAGCAAAAATATTCTACTGCAATGAGAAAAGCAATCCCTGGATAGAAGAATCTGTGATGAGATAGACTGGATGTCAATAAATTCAGCTCTCCGCCTCTGCTCTCACATCTTTCTTCAATAGCTCTCAAAACAACAATTTGGATTATGTAGAACATCTTCACAAACTGTAGTTTTAGACTCACCTAGCAGTTCCAAAGCTAAATATACTTTTCCCATGTGTCACTTAATAAACATTTTACCTTCAATACAGCTTATATGAGCCAGTTTTTCCAAAACCACATTCAAGTATGCCATCACTCTGTAATTTGCCTTTACTGCTTTTAGTTGAATGTTTGCAACTTGCAGTCATCATATTTTGATGGCAAGAGTCTCATTATTTCTAAGTTATCTAAAGCATTTTCACAACCCATTAGATTCCCCATAGCAACAAACCATTTTTCCAAGCCATTATTTGTCCAGCTCTCCCTGATTTTAGTTTTGGACCTTCAGTTTTCATCATAGTAGTGTCATGGAGATCTTGATTGTATTTTTTAATGTTGCAGTGACATTGTTGCTCACAATTAATGCTAGATCATCAGGTAACATAGAAATAGCGTTTCCCTGTACACCCCCACTGGCTCTTACATTTCCACTTGTTGTTTTCTACTGTTAGAAAATCTTCAAGCAATATTTGAAGAATGCTTGAAGGTTTGGCTTTCACTTCTTGTTTTTCCTATGAAGTCAGTTTTGATGTAGAACAATTTTTTGAAATTATGAAATTCACAATTATCATTTTCTCATACAAAATGCTAATTTATCATACCATTGTATCATCACACTTTAGTTTCACTCCCTCATTCTAGTCATACTTAAATCTGTCATTCACTCATTTCTAAACACAGTATTCAGCACAATATACTTACATATTTATATAATTGGTACCACAAAATAAATTGCTCAATTCATTTACCTCATAATGAATGTATCTTGAGCATACATTCTAATAAATATGACCTGCCATCTGCTGAATATTCCAAAGTCTGATGACTTGTTGGTGATGAGGAGGCAGATTTCATTGGTGAGGCATGTGAGTTGTAGTTGATATCAGTGGCAATGGGGAATGTGGCAGAAGATAGATTAATATGAGCATTAGCAGCATTGTTCAGTAGAAAGAGACAAACTTGTGGGCTGTTGTTGACATGCTGCTGCATTCATGTGGAAAAATAAACAAAGCTGATTAACTCTCTATGTGCTTGAAGAATAAGTGCCATCTGTTTTTCCGGCAAAAGCCAACCTACATTTTTAACTTTTCTTGTCTTAATTGTCTGATCACGCCTGATGAGGCATAGGACATGTAGTACAAAATTTATCATGCATCAAATGTGCATAGAATTATAGGGGAAATGATTTGATAAATCCATGGAATGAATTGAAGAGTATCCAATCAATTAGTGAAATGAGGTATGAATATGTACATCAGGTGGAAGGGAGCAGAGTCCATCCTTAATGACAAATGAGATGGATCAAACCTGCAAAACATGGACAGAATTCACTCAGATAATATAGAACAAGTTCTCCATAACTATCGTATTTATACAATTAAAGATTCTGCCAAATTTTCAACTGATTAAAATCTGAATACAATTTTTTTCATGTCAGGAGACACTTTCAGTGTTCCTCATTCATAAATTCATTTTGCACTGATTGTGGAAGCAAATCAACTTTTAAATCATCATCATGGCTGTTTTTCCTCTCTCCCATTCATGAAAATGAAAGCTGCTGCCTATGCCCCAACTCTCACCAGTGAATAATGATGAATGATAAGAGATATAATTATCTCTACTCAAAATCTAGTATCCAACACCAAAACCACGAAGACACAATAGTTTGCCTCCTGGCCTAGTGACACATGCCTCTGCTTTTGCCTGCTTGAATTCCTTCTTAGCTTCTTTTGCCTTTTCACGAGCTGCTTTTGCAGATTTCTCCATTTCCTGAACAGAAATATTTGATAGCGAATAAAGAATATTAATAATTTAAACATTTGGAAAGATTGATTGAACAGTGGCAAAAACACTTGCATTGGCTACTCTCTCAGCTTCTTTCAAATCTACTTTTTTAGCAGCAGCAAGTGAATCTCGAACTTCTTGTGAATCAATATCTGTATTAAATGAAGCTGCAGGCGCCGTTGATCGCGAAGGAATGTCGAATGTTGGTGAGTCTAATTTGGGAGCGTCAAAGTCTGGTATCTTGGGTATGGAGAAAGAAGGAAGTTTCACATCAGGTGCTTGAGGTGCTTTGATATTGACAGAAGGCATATCAGGTAATTTAAACTCAGCTACTGGTGCAGAAACTTTGGGAATGGAAAATGAGGGCAGTTTTATATCAGGTAATTCAGGTGCCTTGAAGTCGACAGCTGGCGCAGATACAGCAGGAACAGAAGGCGTTCCAATTTTTTCAATCGACGGGATGTCTATCTTGGGAATATCGAATTTCTGAATGCCAATTTTGGGTACTGAAAAGGAAGGCGTATCAGGAATATTCAGATCTATAACATCTGAAACTTTAGTGGATGATGCAGCTTCTTCCGACGCTGCTTTTTGGCGTTCCACTGCTAGACGCTGCTTTTCTTTTTCAGCAGCCTAATCATGTGTAAAAATTTGATCAGCGTAAGACCGTAAACAATGATGGATAACGGTGTCACAGTCAAAATGAATCTTACTCTGCGTGCTTCTTTCTCTGCTTCCTTGGCAGCCTTCGTATCAGCTTCTGCTTTAGCCTTAGCTTCTGCTGCTGCCTTTTCAGCTCGTTCCGCTAGTTAAACACGGTTATCAAGAGGGTGAATGAGTACTCCAATAATTCTGTTTCAGATATTTCTCATGGTACGCGCAAAATCGTTGACTAAAAATTTATCTTGAGCAATTGGAGGGGTAAAATCTCCAGTTAACTATACACATACCTTCCTTCTTTTCTGCTGCTGCCCGTCTCGCCTCTTCCTTGGCAGCAGCATCAGCCTTTTCTTTTGATTCCTTTTCAGTAGCCTTCACAGCATCAATATCCTCATCATTTCCAGAAGTACTAGTCTTGGACTTACTCATGACATCGCCTCCAATAGCTTCACTGTAACTTGGGAGTGAAAAGTCGAGTGTCTCAAAGGATGCTCCGGCACCAAAGGATGGAGCTCCAACGGAAAGTAGTACATTGGATGTTACAGTCGACGATTGAAGTTGACGAACATCAGCTATTCATTAATATTCCAAATACTGACCATGTTAGCAGGTCATCAAGATATCGCAGTCGATCACTAGCTTGTGCAAAATGGGAACGACAGACTATATGAAAACTTACCAGTCTCATACATGAAATCAAGAGAATTAGGACTAGCAAATGCCACCTGTGCGAAAAGACCGATGCCAGCTAAAACTGCAACAGAACCTTCCGATATTTTCTTCCATCCATCAGTTACTCCTCGATCTACGTCATTCTTCCTAACCGAGAGGACGAGATGATTTCGCTTGGGAGCGGCTTGTTGAAGTCTTCCTACGGGGACGAACGAAACAGTAGAAAGGGTAGAAAAAGCAGCTGTATCGGATGATGACACCAACAAAGAAATCAAGATGGCGTAATTGGTGGTCCTTGAAGTCTTCATGGTGTGTTGCTTCATGCGTCCACCTCGAACAAGGATTATTACTATTGCTGTGGGAATTGATGCATGAAATCTAGTGATCGTGACACCTTCAACCTTTGTGGACAGAGGATACTATTCTATGTATCAAAAATATAAATTCGTGTGGGAATCTAAAAAACAAGTAGTAGTACTACTCTGGTTTTTTATGTGGTAGGACTTATTTGAAATTACCATATTTCATCAGTTTTAGTCCCATAAAAACAAATCAAAAACTATATGCAAGTACTTATGTCAGTCCCCATTTGCGTTGGAAACCTAGTTATAACTGGTCATTACCCAGTTTTAACTGGGTAGGAAAAATTACCCCTTTACGGATAACCACACAATTTTTGGGGGGTCTTACATATGGGTAGTGGGGTTACATCCCCTATATGTAAGACCCCCCAGTTATAAACAGGGATTGTTAAAATATTACCCAGTTGTAACTGGTCACCACCGACTGACCAGTTATAACTGGGCAGTTAACCATTTGTA
>JALLAW010000531.1:0-12636 GCA_036939535.1 Cyclotella kingstonii | reverse complement strand
GATTTGAAAAATCTCAACGGATCTTAAGACGTCTCATTCTCGAGATCAAGAATATTCAGTTTCTAATCGTGCGTACGTAGTACTGAGACCGTGGCGGGTAAATTTGTAATTTTAGCCGAAAATTATGGCTTTGAATTGGACATATCTTCATGAATACATGAGATATAAATCTAATTTAACCTGCAATGAATTCGTCTAATTAAGCTGATTAATTTGATGTATAATTATGTATGCTCACTAGAATAGTTAGCTAGATATCAATGATCGCCAGGAGTAGTACATTTTGAATCAGCGCAGGTTAAATTAAAAAGGAACAAGAAAAATCTGAATTGACTATTTTTTTTATAAAAATAATGAGAATGTTTGTTCAAGTATAGGTATTAAAAATATCTCATCACCAAATTTATGATACAAATATGAGTGCGCTAGTTTTAGATATTAAGAAATGAACTTTGTGCTAAATGCTTGTGGGAATTGAGCTCATAATCATACTTTGTGCAAAAATTGAAGTTAGTAAAAACTAATTCTCCATTCTACCTAGAAACGCAGTAGTTATCGGACTCATCAGGTATTTTTATATTACTGTGCAATTATTGTGAATAAATAACTTTGTATTGCCAAAAACACTTGATGATTCACAATTAGATTCTTGTGTGATTAGAACATTCATGCGATTGTTTAGCTTTCTATTCATGTTCAATAGTTCTGAGTACCAGCAGTGAAATTCTAAATGAAGTGCTTTTAGCTTTTAATTGCAAAAGATGAAATGGAATCAGGAAGCGCATACCTCTTATTACTCAAATATTTTACTGACTCAAGCATTGACTTCCAATGCTGTCACAGAAAAGTTTCAATGATTACATTTATACCTGAATTCCTTTTGTAAAATCTGGTTCTCCATCATGAAGAATTAATTATGTGAGTGAAAAGATACATACCATAGCAATTCATTGTATAGCAGCCGCAAATGCTGTGAGCTAAAATTACTGATATTCTTTAATTTGTATCAATGGAATGTCAAAACAAGCTCCAAATCTTCATTCCCTAGGAAAGGACCAAATGAAGATGATGTTTTGGAGAGATTAGACATTCTAGCACAAGTCATTGTGCGAAGGATTGGTCAGATGGAAGACTTCCAGGCATAACATATGGGAGTTTCTACGTCGAGTTACAAGTAGAAACTACCCTCTACTACTTTGTGCTCTTACTCCAATGCTTCTTCTACTGGGATTGTGTCAAGATAGACAGCAAACTTATAAAGATTGTCAGGAGGTACTAATATTTGAGATTGTATCAGTCTATTTTACAATCAGTGGTAAGTGGTGGAAGTGTCCTTCCCTTGTGGGGTTGGACCCAAAGACTATCAGCTTGCGTGAAAAGTTTCTTGCAGATTGGCTTCAGATATAGGATGATTCGGATCAGAAACATAATTGGCAAAAAATTTCTTTGGGGGGATGGTATCACCTGAATATTTTGTGGGGGTATTGCAAGAGTCCTCATGAGAATGGTAATACTCCAATCACAGGTAGAAAATATAAATCTGACAATTACTCTTACCACCCAGAAATATTGTCAGGATTTTGAAAAATGTCACTCCAATCAAAACGTTGCATGGCCTTGCAGATTGGCTTCAGATATAGGATGATTGGGATCAGAAACATAATTGGCAAAAAATTTCTTTGGGGGGATGGTATCACCTGAATATTTTGTGGGGGTATTGCAAGAGTCCTCATGAGAATGGTAATACTCCAATCACAGGTAGAAAATATAAATCTGACAATTACTCTTACCACCCAGAAATATTGTCAGGATTTTGAAAAATGTCACTCCAATCAAAACGTTGCATGGCTGTATCAGTTTTGAAATGGTGTATTGTAATGGAACAATCTTATTATTTCACATCATAGAAGCATCTTTCTAACAATCCCACCTCATTGCTAATAGAGAGTAGACATTCCTCTTCCAAACTCTTTCTCATATCAACAAATGAATAATTCCTCTTGCTCTTGGTGAGTAATCTCATGAGTTAAAAGTCAACTGGACATTTCTGTTTCTACAATGACTGCCTCATCTATCCATTCCAAATTTCTATTGGAGGTTACCAGACACTTTGACCTCTAAAAAATGCAATGTCCTTGCAATCCTGGATCCAGTGTGGGAAAGAAAGAGGGACAGTGAATCTCCTTGGTCCACTGCCAAGGAATGATGAGCTCGCAGTGTGGATGGCTTGTCCCACTGACAGTCATGGAAGATGCATGGCTCTTCTGTAAGAGCTGTTGCTTCTCTGTGATCTGCAGCAGATATACCTAGTGAGCATTCACCTCTTCAATTGCTTGCCCACCTTTTTGTCACATGTCATAAATAAATTTGATTCTTGTGTCATTTGTTGCTCTTAATATCAGAGTGTCAGGAGTATGAGTAGAACCACACTTTTTTAGCAGTCGGGAGTGGTCAAGCCAGTGATGGAATTTTAAGGGTCATTCTAGCAATTAGAAATTAAGTTGTTTTCGACCGTGCCTGGTAGAACAACTCAAGATTATACTACTAGTATATGAAAAAGTTGTGCTTGCTCTGAAAATCAGTTCTAATATAGTACAATAAAAAACGAAGTAGTAGTCGTATATTTTTCATCAGACTCGAAGTGACATACATGGAATTTTTGGCGCGCCACAAAACAACATCATTGACATGAGCACAAGTAAATAGTTTGTCGTATTCCTCTCATAACCTCTACCAACAAATCATCCCACTTCCATAACGATGCCAGTCTCTGTTGATCTACTCGACTCGATGCTCACTCCTGAGAAGGTGACGCTCGCAGAATCATGCTATCATTCCATCCCTCTCGAATTCCGCGTTCGTGAGCTCATGTCCCTCATTGTCCTGATGATGAATACTTCCTCCACTGAAAACTCCGACAATCCTCAGATCAACTCTAGTCGCACCATGCTTGCAACTGTTTTACTCCGGCGGGAAATATGTGCACTGGCGGGATCTGAATCAACAACAGGGATGGAATCATCTGCTTCGGTCATTTTGATGAGAGAGGTGGCTGAACTTTTGATGAGATTGTTTGAGGCGGGCAAAGGCGGCGATCTCAGATACCGGCAAATATGGAAGATGATTGGTCATTGTATCGCCGATCTTTGTATGAGTCTTTCAGTGGTGTCGAAGGAAAACGGAATAGAGTGTATGAGAAATGTTTTGAATAGATTGAAGTCTGGTGTACGTTATGTTCAAATTTGTGAAAATTGAAGCATTTGTCCTGTTCTAAATCAGTGATTTTTTGTGACCTTTTTCTTTAAGGTTGTCGCTAATGATTCGATGTATTTGAGATTATTGTTTAACATTGCTGAAAGCTCTCCGGTTACTTTGTGGACAGTCGGGAATCTCGAAACCTTTTCCTATTTATTTCGTAACATCTGTGATAAAATAAATTCAGCACCTTAGAGCAACTGGAGGCATCACTAGGAGCACTCTGCCAAATTGGAATCGCATATGAAAAGGTTAAACTCGTCACATTGGAGGATAATACAAATTCTTCGAGCAGTGAAATAGAAAAAATGGTACTACTGCAGTTTCCAGAAAAAGTCAAGGAAATAGATCCATCCTCGCCTCCTGCTATTTTAGGGAATAATTTTCTTCCAGTCATGCTGAATTTCATAGTTTCGTTCACATCATCTGCATCATTCGATATTGATATCGATGTCCTAATTTCTTGTATGAGTCATCTCTCGACATGTTCTGAGCAATGTCCTTCTGTTGTGGCGGGAAGTGAACTTACTTTAACTGCACTTCTACAGGCTTGCATGTCGATTGCACAGAGCTATTGGCAGAAGGATGATGACATGTCTTTTCTAAAGCTCTCAGCTCTGGATGTTATTGCTACAATGTGCAGTCTCCCTCAATTGAAACAACTAATTATTCAACAAAACACTGTTTCTCCTAAGAGTATCTCTGACTTGAACCAAACATCATCTTTACTTCGATTTCTCATCCAAGGAAACAGTTTGGAAGGAAACGTTAGCCAAAAAGGTGTTCTATATCTGTGCACTGAACTATCAGTTGCAGGAATAGACGACGATGAAGAAAGTTGGGCTAACGAACATACGTCCGTGTACGATATAGAATCACTTGATGAAAGTGACCACGTCGCGTTGCATGCAGAGTCTTTGCTTGAGTCCTTCGTCCAGCATTTAGGTGGGGCATCTAGTCTCCCATTCATTTTTCAGCTGGTTGATATCCTCATGGGAATAGAAAAATGGCAGAATCAACGAACAGCATTGTCAATTCTTGAACGATGTTTGGTCGCTGCTCCTGTTGCATTTGCACCTCATATTCCAACTTCAATCGAGGCCGCCCTACAATTAGCACAAAGTTCTAATCATCGTGTCCAGTACGAGGCATTGCATTTCGTCAGTGCACTATGCTGCACCAATACGGTCATTGAAGGAAGCTCTAAGTCAATCGGAATTCTTGTGCGAGAAAATTACGCTGATAAAATTATTCCATGCATTTGTCACTTGGTTTTGTCACCGTGCATCAAGGTGGCATCAAAGGCTTGTCTCACAATAATGAGTTACTGTCAAGATGATAATCAAAGTCCTGTTAACAACATACCAATTGCTCCTTTTATTGGAATTTTGATGGATGCATTGATTTCGGGACCTCTTTCTATTGACTTATCACAACCAGCTTCAATTACTTGTGGATCTATAACATTGCTTAATCTTGCGGTTGATTCAGTGGCGTGTTTGGCTCACGCTTCAGGAGAAGTCTTTCACCATTACTATAGAATTCTAGGTCACCTCATGTCTATCGCTTTGGTTGGTGTGGAAAGGTCAGAAGAAGGTATCCAGCTGATTGTCAACACGAAGAATAGTAATGAACTTAAACACCTTAGAGGATCAGGCTTAGAAGCAGCTACGATAGTTGTTGCTGCAGTATGTGGAGTGGAATTAGGTGAGGGATTCTACCTAAATATAGTTATATAATGTCATCACACGGATTCAGACAGTGATCCGCAATTTTTACTTCTAATCCCTATCAGAAAACGTCGAGACGTATGCTCACGATACATCTGAGATTATGAACATTGCAGCCACGTTTCTCAACGCTACGTCAGACATCATTCCATATGACCAAGTTCTTGCTGCCTGTGCACGCATTGCTTGTGTCATGAGAGCAGAATTTGCACCATATATGCCACAAGTCCTCCCTCAGATCCTAAATAAAGCCATAGAGAGCGATGATGTTTTTGTAACAGTAAGTATTTGTGTAAAAGCAGTGGAAGAACGGTTTAAAGTGTTTATATTTTCCCACTAACTTCATTTAATCATTTAAATTCAACATTAAGGATGAAGATTGCTCAGTACATCAGCGAGATGACACAGGTTGTAACGCTAGTGATGGTTACAGTGTATTGATCCCAGGAATTGGAACTAAAAGAGTTTCAATAAATACAGTTCAGTTGGAAGAGAAGGCATTGGCTGCCAGAGCGTTGTATGAAATTGCGCGCTCGTTAGGCCATAATTTTGATTGGCAGTATGTTGAGGTGAGAATGTATTTTAACTCGTAATAAAATGTGTATCGCTTTCCTCATTCAGGTTTCCACCGCATACAGCCAAGTTTCAATGCATTTCTACCATTAGTCAACTGCAAGTATTCTGGCGAGGTTCGCTCTACCTCTTCGCTTGCTTTGTCGCAAGTTTTTAAGGCAGCGTGCCTTTCTGCATCCAACATTGAAATGAATATATACAAGAAGACAGTTTGTGAAAGTATGTTTCTACGTTTATCTAAATTATTCATGAAACAGCTCGGTGAAGAATCTGAAGAAGATATCGAATGCCGTAATGCAATGGCAGATGCTCTCAGTGAAGTCATGTATGACTCCTTCACTCAGGAGTGCGTTGAGGGTGACCGTATTACTCAAATCTCTGAAGCAGATGCGAAAGAAATTGTTCCAAAACTAATGTATCTCATTCAAGAGTGTTTTCAACGTCGTTCTAACCTTGTTGATATGAAGTACGTCTTCCTGGATGATGATGAAGCTTTTCGTTGCAAGGAGAAATTACAAGGAGAGGAGAATCTATTAACACATTTAGTAGATTCAGTTGGATACGTGCTAAAATCTCTTGGCGAAAAATTCATAGATCTATTCAAGGACAACATTGCCAGTACAATGGGGAAATTATTGACTGCCTCCGGAACACGTGATTTAAGGGCTAGGGTTGCATCCATTTGTTTGTTCGATGATTGGTACGTTTATATCTTTCTTTTATCATTATGCAGGATATTCGTGTTGCCGATGTCTTTTGATCGCCAACTCTTTCGATAATGCAGTATTGAATTTTGTGGCCCTCAAGCGGAAGTCTATGCACCTTTACTTTTACAAGGCGTTTGTGAGGGGCTTGAATCAAATGACGAGGATCTTCAAACAGCTTCAGCATACGGTGTTTTGCAGCTAGTGTTACATGGTCCAACATATGTGAAGCAAGAACTGTCACATGAATTGCTGATACGAGCTTCTTCATTGTTGGAGCCAGATGAAAAATGTCATCTAGCAGCATACCTCGCGACAACCATCAATTTGTAAACTTGTTGAAAATTGGTGTATTATCTGCATCAATATAATTTTTCAGATTTGGATGATCGCATATTGTATTCTACTCATCGAGGAGATGAAAAGAATCCATCTTGTATGTCCCAATGACAAAGCGAAGCCTGGTAGTATGCTTCTGTAAATGAGATTGTCAACGGTAAGTCTGTATTCAATGGAAAAGTGAGGAAGAAGATTTCTCGTTATCATTATGGAGTTTCAAATAGCACTTGAGAGATATTAGTGTTATGTAAGATGCCCATCTGGCAGTTGCATACCGAGAACATGGCCCATAATTTTAACTAAGGGTTTCATTACAAGTGGACTGAAAGTTGCAATGATCGATGCTCAAAAGTAGCATTGCAATTATTTGATGTAAAACGATGCTTCGTTCTATTAAGGATATGTCAGTTATGATAAATCATAATCTCAATGATGGGAAAGAAAAACGAATGAAGTGTAAATAAATACTATAACTTATATTTTAGCTAATATGAGTTACAAAATATTGTCTCCTAAATTATATGTGAGGTCACTATCTTTTCGTTTTGTGTTCTAGAGCTTGACCCATTCAGCTCTGGTGGAAGCAGCGCTTCTCCATCTTTTTTACAATCAAAAGTAACTTTTAATAAAAAATTGTCACTCTTACTCTTTGTCTTACTGTTGGATGATATTATCGGATTAACTTCACCATCTTTGTCGCTTTTTTCTGAAAGGCTGCTCGTTTGTCTCAAACTGCTCCTAAAAAATGATTTTTTTACTGCTTGACCCGTCTTGACTGTATCGACTGCTTTCCAAAATATTGAATTGGAACGCAATAATTCAGGTTTTCCTTGCTCAGCTGTTGATGACTTCTTGCTTGACGTCAATTTGTGGCTCTGTTTGAATTGTTCCCGATGGTTAACTATATATCTTACACTGCAACCAGTAAGCGTACACCAAAGAAAACCGAAGGCAAACCCTGCATAGGCAGCGAAACTAAACTTAACTCCACCTGCATCCACTGTTATCTCTTCCGTCTCTACTAAAATGACCGCTTTGGTTGGAAAAGGGCTGGGAGGAATAGTCAACTCATCATACATCTGAAATGATACATTTGACATGGAACGAAGATAAGTGACAAACACCGCATTATCGCTAAAGAATTTGAGCAATGATTGCTGGTTTCTGTTCAGTTGATTCCAAACAAAAAAAGTCGAAATGTCGAATGGCAGAGGTGAAGTCAAACCGAATTCAGTCATGACAACAGCAGCTGGATATGTCTTTGGAACGATATCTGACTGTGTGTTGTAGGTATAAATAAAGGCTCGATCGGGGTCATCTTCATTCAAAACGCGACGGAAACGTAGTTTTTTGCTATCTTTGGCGATTCCTGTACTGTTTTTCAATGGACGTTTATTTCTTTTCGGTTTCTCCATGACATAGTGGTGAAACACGGAAGTGGTTGTAACATTCACACCATATACAATCAATTCTTTGTCTTGTTGCAAAAATTTTGTAATAACGTCACAGTACTTATCAACCTCTCGTTCCTTCATGTCTCTATTTGGTACATCTTCTAGGATACCAATAGCATCAAACATCATGGATTGTGCTTTTGGAGGGCCTGGTGGAGGTGAGCGCTTTGAGATAGTCATGGGTTCAACATCTTGATTCTTGGGACAAGGTCGATCAGGTCGACATCTCTTAAATGTTGGTTTGACAGAGGGAGAGGACGATAGTGTAGGTGTTTCCGTTGGCAAGGAAGAACTTGTAGGGATGATTGATTCAATGTTTGCAGGTGGCTGATCTACCGCAGAAGCATTTGTAGCATTATTTGAAACATTAACTCGATAAACTGTTGGTGAGCCAGTTGAGATTCCACTTGGGCTGAGAGATGGTTGCACTGTACTAATATTACTTGGGAAGTAGCTGGGTGTAAGTGAGGGACTTTCAGTAAGAGCACTACTTCGTTGAATGCGATACCAAACTTTTCCTATGAAACCAACAGGTATATTTTCTGTATATTGAGGATCAAAAGGATATGTGTTTCCTCCCAATCCTTCAAACAGTTCGAGTTCTGATGTATTCGCAATGATACGTTTATCGACGGGAAAAGACGGATCACCCAAAATTGTTCCAAGATTATTACTTCCAAGAGAAATATAAAATGAGCGTGTCGATCCAATACCCGTGAGGTTGTATGTGTATACTGACGTTGCGCTGTCTTCGAAATCTTCCATGGGAACGACGATCAATGAGCACGGGGATGACTGATCCGAACACGTATCAGATGCAGATAGCACTCCACTGGATATCCGTTGGAAGTAGGATGTATTAAATAGTGATTCAGTATCATTTCCGTAGTAATACGAACCCTCTTTCGTGTATAAGTCATAAAATATTGTTGCATTGTAAGAAGAGTAGAATTCAAAACCCGTGATGTCTACAGTAGCGTTTGTTGTCGATCGAATGCTGAATACGGTACCAATTACATTCATAAGTGTCTGTTGTGAGTTAACAGCTGGATTCCAGCCAAGACCATCGTTAAATTTGAGATTTGAAGTCAGAACTTCATCGATTCCACCGTCGGATTGTAATTGACATTTCACGAATTCAAATAATGACGGTAAAGTCAATGACAACTGAAAAATTGTTGCCACCGACTTCAAGTAATTCATAGGGCCTCGCTTGATTCTGAAATTGGGACAGCTGTTCATACTTGACCTGTCATTATTATTTTGGCTCAAACCGTAATTAGTTGATGAGGGTCCTGATTATCAACTCAAAAGGAATTGAAATAGTAGTAGTAGTAGTAGAGGTAGCATTTAAGACATAAGGAAACATGTGAGAGAAGTAATGTGGGTCCAAACTTTTCTCGTTTTCCCACATCTGACCGATTGAGGTAGGTTCATTTAGACTCCGACTTTTGTGGGAAGATTCGACTTTGGCCTAGAGAGATCCGCTGTTGGAGTGGAGATCTGAGTCGGATCTGACCAAAAAGTGGTTCATCTAGAACGATACCATACGAAGTACTCCTGCCATACTATATCAATACAGTTCCTATTGACTCCTACGGCAAACCAACGGAATAACCCAACCAACATGTCGTCAGAGAAATCACCTCCTCGTCGACTGACGAAACGCAAGCGAACGGCTCCTCCACCTCATGACACGCTGGTCGTCGTGTTTGTAGCAGCTTCTGGCATTTTCGCGCTGATCACGCTGAGTCCCTTTTTGTTTGGTCATTTCCCTTCCCACGACTCTCATATGGCATCGAAATGGATTCATAGAAGTGAGGATAGCATAGCTAAGTTATTGGACCTTTACTTATCCAATGCGACCTCCATCGATAGTAATAATGAAAAATACAAGCATGATTCCATGTCGTTAGCAAGAGGAGTTTCTGGACTTCCATTGTCGCAAACACCTTCTTTGATTGGAGCCAAACATGCTACAATAACTTGTCCATCATTGGATGTTACAGGAGAGACAGTTCAAATGGATGAATTAGCATATTGGAATGATCCTCAGGGAACATTAGATATAAATTTCATCTCACCATTCGCTCTCACAGGAATGGAGCGAAAAAGTTATGTTACATTTGAGCCAGATCGTGGAGGATGGAACAATATACGAATGAGTTTGGAAATCATTTTTGTGTTCGCTGCTGCCACTGGGAGGACTCTGGTCATGCCTCCTGATACTCCATTTTACTTGCTGGGGATACAGGAGGGAGACAAGGGCTCAAAGCATCATAAATTCGCTGACTTTTTCAACTTAGAAAATGAAGGGTTGAGAAAAAAAGTAGAAATAATAACAATGAAAGAATTCTTGATTAGAGAAAGTAGTGTTGATACCATAGATGAACAAAAATTATTTTCAATACCATCAGGCACTCGGGGAGAGAAATTATTTGATTCCTCAGAGTATTGCTATTACATCAGCAAAAGCCATCGATCATGCGACAATATCTATGGATTTCTGAGAGATGTTGCGTATGTACCGAAGTTACAAGCTGCCAGAGATTGCTTAATTTTTGATACGCCATCCATGCATGTCAAAATGACTGATATGTTAGCAACTGACAAGGAGCTGTTTGATTCACTCTCTACTGAAAAGCGGAGACGAGTGGAGGATTTCTGTCATGAACGAAAACCAATGTTTTACGGTGGTGAAGTTGCATCTGCACCTCACATTCATTTTCATTCTGGTGATAAGTATCATCGATTACTCAGCCATTTTTACACATTTCTTCTTTTTACCGATACAAAAGTTGACCACCATTACAAACGGTTTGTTCGTGACTTTTTGCACTATAGTGATCCAATTTTTTGTGCTGCAGGAAGGATAGTGCACCTACTAGAAGAGGAAGCTTCCATGCAGGCTGCATCCATAGGAAATATAAACAATAAACCAGGATATTCTGCACTTCATGTTCGTCGAGGAGACTTTCAATACAAAAAAGTAAAAATCTCCGCTGAGGAATGGTTGAACGCGACAAAAGATGTACTGCAGCCGGAAGAGATTGTTTACGTGGCCACAGATGAAAATAATCGCTCTTTCTTTGAGCCGTTGCAAAAATATTACAATCTACGATTCTTGGATGAATTTTCAGAGGCCGCTGGTCTAAAGGCGTTAGATCCAAATTATTTCGGGATGATAGATACAATTGTTGCAAGTAGGGGCAGAATATTCTTCGGGACTTGGTTCAGCACTTTTAGTGGGTACATAGTGAGTAACAACGTCGTGAAATACCTTGCTATCGACTTTAAGAAAACTTCTAATAGTTGTATCATATTGAAAAAGAATCGAATGCGAGGCTATAATGGGAGGCCTGGTAACACATCATTCTACGGTCAAACGAAACATAAGCTCAGCACCCATCAATGGGAAATTCCGAACAAAGGATTAACTGCTAGAGAATGGCCACAAGGTTGGGTCGGAATTGATGGTGATGTGTTAGTGATGCACGAGTTAGCATAAGACTTGATTTTAGCAAACTATGCTTTGCTTAGAGCTTATTCGACACCAAAAATCTCATAGTTTGTATAGTATCATCTAGAATTACGTTCGTGCATTCTTTGTAAAAGTAATTGTTTCGGCAATACAGTAACTGGGAAGCCAACTCATGGAAAGATTGAAATAGCATAGATATGGCTCTTTGATTACAATTATAATGAGAAATGGCGTAAAAATGAGCAAAAGATGGAAACATAAACATTGCTAATTCCTCCATTCCAGTGCTTTTTTCACATGGAATGCTAACGATGCAGCCCCCAAAACACTGACAAATCCACTCGGCATAAGTTTCCCAGTCTTAAAAAAACGATGTCCCATGCCTACAGTCATCAATGCACTTGTTCCTGCAGCTAAAGAATGGCCACCATATGGAGAGTCAGTGGATATCATAACTCCACTTGCTATCAATAGACTTCCACAAAGTAACCCAGCTCCAAGAGAAGCTTTGGAGTTTTTTCGAACATATCCAGCTACTCCACCTGCGATGGTGATTGCCCCTAGGGTGAATGCAGGGTGGGCCGAACCAGGAGGTGCCATATGGTACCGCTTGCTGTCAATATTGAAATGGGCAAGAAGGTTGTCGATTAAAGTAAAATAAGAATTCGTTGAAGATTAAAAGAAAAGTCCCCCTCAACACTTGACTTGACGATTGTAGCACTACTATACCATAGGTAGTTGAGCTATGAAATGAACAAATTATAGTACTACTACTACTTCTATACATATTTAGTAGGAGTATAGTGGAATGGTACCATAGGGTACATACACACTTAGGGTTAAGATTATTTGTTCCTCTGTACAAAGGGGTAATGCGATCAAGGTGTAGAGATGATGCGCAGTCGCATAAGAGTAGCGGATCTGCAATTTACCAGTCTTGCGTTTTATTGTTGGTAGTATCTTTATAAAAAAAGTCAAAAATATGTCCTTTATAATTGGCAGGCTATGTAGGTTGGACGATTCCTCAGTGCAACATCGATTTCCATGAGAGATTGCATTCTTTGGTCGGAGAATTGAGAGTAGTACTATGATAGATTCTA
>JALLAW010000530.1:0-12656 GCA_036939535.1 Cyclotella kingstonii | reverse complement strand
TTAGGGTTAGGGTTAGGGATAGGGTTAGGGTTAGGGTTAGGGTGAAAGAGTTGGGGTTAGGGTGAAAGAGAGTTCCCTTTAAAAGTGATGTCTTTTTAGTCACCAAATCTTAAGGAAGCCAGAACGCTATGCATTCAGTTACCAAAAATCTACATTTATACAGAACCAATTTACGCAGAACCACACATTTCAAAATTCTGCCAATTAACATTTCGCTGCAATCACCAATTGCATTTTACTGACAAAGTGTAAAGTGTTAGCTGTTTGGCGATCTTGATATACAAATGGGCATTTCTCATAGTCTCCATATGCATGAATGAAATTACAGTACTGCAGCAAGCAGGTATCCTGGCTCATGAGTTGTTGGGAAAAAGATTTGCGAAATATGGTTCCTTGCAAAGCAAACTCATACCAGGATACTGGAAGCGCATTGATCAGACAATTGATTTAACACTCATGGTCGATGATTTGGTATAAAATACAAAAATGAACAAGATTTAGAGCATTTATTGAAGGTACTGAAAAACCACTATGAAAGGAAAATTAATTGAAACGGATCAAAATATGTTGGACTTACTCTTGGTTAGGATAATAAGCAAAGAAAACTCCATTTTTTGATGCCTGGACATATTGATAATGTTCTGGAACGTTTCCAAGATATCATACCTATCAAACCACAGAATTATCTCTTATCCACAAAGTTAAAACCTATGGAAGAAAATTGAAATATAAAAAATGAAGACATACGTCCAATGTTATAGAAAAGGAAAGAAATGTGTGCAGGAAGTTACCAGGCCACTGTTCTATTATGCTAGAGCTATCAGCCCACCATATTGGTGGAATTCAGTGCAATAGCAGCGCAGCAAACTGCCCTGACATAAAACCTCAAAGAAAGTAAAACAATTGTTAGATTAATGCGCGTATCAAGAAGATGTCGTAATTACTTACTTGACAAGTGATATGGCGTTAGCCATTAATTTTGACACAGGCTATCTTAATGAGCATAATAATCATAGCCAGGTGGGGGGGCACGTCTTTCTCACCTCAAACAACCCCTTTTCTTTGAAAAATGGCTTTGTTTTGAATGTGGTGCAAAAGTTAAAAACAGTTTCATCTTCAGCAGTGGAGGCTGAGTTAGAAGGGTTATATGTAAATGCATGGAAGCAATGTACATAAGGGATATATTTAAAGAATGGGGACACTTACAATCACCAAGTCCAACACAGATCAACAATGCCACCAGGGTGGGGGGGATTAAATAGCCAAGTCAAACTGAAGAAGACAAAATCGATGGATACGCGCTTCCACTGGCTTATTGATAGAGGAGTTGCGCAGAAGCAATTTTGTTTTTACTAGAGAAAAGGGAAGACAAGCTTTGCAGATTATGTTACAAAACATCATCCACCGACGCACCATCAGAATATTAGACACAAATGCCTCACTAAAATACAAAAGTTGTAGATGTCAAACAATCAAGAGAACACTAGAAATGGTTAAAACTAAAAAATCGAGAACTTGTTTACTGCAAGGCTATATCTGATATCATATGCTAATCAACTGCACGTCACAATACAGTCCAGTGCAAATCTTTGCAGTAAAGCACATGAAGCCAGACTAATTTTCAAACTATAAAACATTAACTAGGATTTCGACTGTGCATATAGTTTTACGGTTTCCTTTTACATGTAGCTCATAGTTTATGTTATCAGAGATTTGCAAATATAATTATGAGTTACTGCATCAAAAAACATCACTTCCAAAGTACAGTCGAATTTCCTCCACCATCTGCTGGTGCTATTTCTTACAGATTCAAGGGATGGATGACAGAATTCAAGAAGAAATTCTTCAGGGATGCATCTAGTTAGTAAACATGACCGTTTGCGCCCAACAACACATTTTGCGTGGGGTGATGCACATGGTTAGTACACTGCAGAAATCATTTGTGACTCACCAACCGTATATAAGTGGGCATCATTTGGCGATTCCCGTCTATAAACGGGTAAAATTAAAAAAACATGATAAATTCATGTGTGACACGGCACACAGACAATAATAGCGATTATCATAAAAATAAAAATTTGTTTTTGGGCTCATAACCTGGATTGACCAGATACATCTGTTCATTTGACAGGATGTATCTGGTTAGTCAGATACATATGGCGCGCTACCAGATTCATCTGGCTGCCAGGTGTATCTGGTTGCTAACGTATATGTTACCTATTTTATTTTTATTGCCCTTGCAGTGTGAACGGATCTCACTGAGTGCCACAAAGAATATTGTTTCAGCCCACAAGAACGTCATGCGACAGCATGACACTGTCCAAAATAGAAACACTCTATGTATTAAAAACCACACAAACCCTCACAAACTCTTATCTTCCACCAATCTCTTCTTCTCTGATGAAATCGTCCACATTGTCAGAACTAACTCGTCCGCCCTCATTGCTGCATAATCATAAAAACTGTGACACTTCTCCGTCAAGTGGTGACTTGGTAAGTTTTCACATGATTCAGCTTGTTTTTCAGGAGCAAAAGAGAGTGGCATTGAAGTTCGTCATTTCGAAGATGATGCAGAAACATCTCGTGTTGGATTCCTTCGACGTTGCTATGCGAAGGATAGTGGTGATTATGATGGAAAGCGAAGTAGATGTGGCCCGTGAATGATGGCAGTGTGATAAAACGCCAGATGGTGCATCGAAAAATGAGTTGTTGCATCGCTGGAGTGATGAGCCCCGTGTTTGATCCAGAGGTGGAGATTTTCTTTGAAGATCCAGATCGTGATGACTTGGTGGAAAGGGACTAATGTAGTAATAAATTTAATTAGCTGCATTTTTAAATGACATATTCATTCATTAGGTAGTTGAAGGTACAATGTCATTCACCAAGTTATTTCGCTTCGTTTCTCAATTCGAGGCAATTCCAACAGGTCATCCATAATGGCTTTTACATTGCAGCATCTTCCACAATTGTACAATTACCTTTTCATTTTGTTGACCCCGCATTCTGTGAAGTCTCATCACATAGAAATGTTTTACCACTCCTCAAACACTTACTTCTGACTTCCCTCAGCAGGCTGTCCTTGAAATCCGCAGATGAAATTGAATCATAAGCACACCAAGAGAAGAATCTCACCAAGTTCCTCCTTCATAAGGACAGTCACTTTGTCTATGATCCACAGTCTAACTTCCTCAAGTTCGTATTAAGAATGACTACATTGTAAGGGGTGAGAAAAACAGATTTGTTAGATTTACTCACCATAACAAAGATTTGGGTTTCTTGCCTACGGAAGAGCACTATGGGGTGTTGTTGCACACTTCATCCGCATCGATAGCTTAGAACGTTGGAGCAACGAGACAAAATAGCAAGCGAAAATGCGCTGTGACTTCAATCAGGTAGACGACATACGTCTAACGATGGCTATGTTGCTTCCAGCAATCTCTCTTCCAGATTCAACGTCTTATGATCCTTAGATTGGTGATTTTATGGTAATCAATTCAAATGAGTGGAAGGTGGAGTATCTGGGTTCCTGGCAAAGAAACATTTGATGGAGTTATTGGTTGATAAATTGTCACCAGAAACAATTCACTCGGTTGAGATCGTAGCACTTGCACCCAAAGGGCTTCGGTTTATTGAAAAATATATTTTGGTATGAAAAAGAAAGTCAAAACATACAATTCGCAAATGAAGTGATTCTGTGCGGTGTAACAAGGCATGGACCTAAGTTTTGGGAGCCAAAATTGGTGTTATTACAGTACATTATCATGTTGATGGTAACGATAGTGTGCCAGTAAAAAAGGAAGATGAAAGAAGAGTGCTTCAAGTTGTAATTACAATCATATTCTCAATGTCATAATATACACACTATGTAATTCAAATAACAAAATGAATTTAATATATTATTCTAGGCCTCACTAGAAGAACATTCTTTATTGAGCCCCTTGAATCCTTTTTCACTTCATGCATTTTTCTTTGCGATGGTGGATAATACTTTGAATCCATCAATCATCCCCAAAGACACTTCGTCCTGTTTTGATTTTGGAGTATTGTTTTGAGCAGTAACTTGATCCTACTTCTGAATCACCGATGCCTCCTATAGATTGCGCACATGACACTTGAATTACATGTTGCACCCTACTTCAACTGGTTGACAGTCACCTGTGAACTGCCTGGAAAATGGACATCTTTAAAACCAATATTCTGAATCTTGGTGGCAATCTCCTCCATCATATGTGTATGGTATTAGTCTAACATCAATGTTTCGCTCCAGTGCTTGAAAAGCATATGGCTCCATGACAAGATCAACCCACTTATGCATAGCAGAAGCATCAATCCATGCCTTGTCTTGACAAGCATAATAAGGACTATCTGAATGTATACTCAATTCTCTGAGAGCTATATAACCTTCACTTTTATCTATAAAACGCCTTTCAGCATAACACTTTGACAACATTATCATGTATCTATAACAATTAAAGCATGACTCACCTTTGAAAGTAACAATACAGCAACTTCACCTGCTTCAGAGATTGTCACAGCAATGGTAATATGATGTGACTTGGTTTAGAATTACATTTGTTGACCATTTTAACACTTCTTCAAAGTGTGATCAGAGTGCATGAAATAATACACAGGAGTCTGATCCATTTTTAAGATGAAACAATGATCATGTTTTGGTCTACAACAAGGTGAGCAAATGACTGTAATGAAGTCAAATGAATCCTGAATAATAATTGACAAAATTTTGTAAATCTAGCCAACATCTGACAGTTGACATCTTTTTGACATATGATTTGATTTGGCTGAGAAGTCAACACTTAAACATGAGACATGTAAAATTACAGCATTTTGGTTAATAGAAAAGAATTGCTCCATTCTCTCAAAAATGAATTGAGAGACAGGACCTCCTTTCATTCCAAGAGACATCTTTCAGTAGATCTTAATTTTGGAATGGTTCTTGATCCATCTAAAGAGTCTATTCTTGTCAATCAGAAATTGTAGGCACATTCATGAAGTGAGATGTCACTACTTGCTTTGACTTCAAAGTACTACTCAACAAAATCAGAATGCTCCTTGACAGTTTAGTGATGTCAAGCAAAACACACAAACCATGGTGGCTTTCTAGCCATACAATGTGACAGAATTGCTTGACAATGGTAAATAGCCAAAGAGTTTTTTGGAGTGAAGTATTCCTAAGTTATTTAGTTTTTGTCTTAGATTAGTGCTGACTACAAAAGGGGTGTACATACAAATAAAAAGTAAAGTCAAAGTCTTGTGCATTTGTTACGTACTATTGACAGTCAAAAAATATGGTATGTGCTTGAATTGAACCATGGTTACCCTGTTTGTTGACCCCTACTATTTTTGGTACATAGGTGGAGACAAGAAATATGGTGCTGAGAAATTGACAAGTGTAGAGATAGAGAATACTCTGACGGAGGACAGACTGACTCAAGTTCGTCCATCGTACGTTACGTATATTGCTCCTCTACTCTATAGGATAGGCAGAGTAGAGAGTTGGGCCATCAGACTATCAGCCATCAGCTGAACACAAGATAGCTCAGGTGAAAGAGCAATAATGCTTCATTGAAGAGGTCCTCAGATGACTTTTCTCTAGTGAGAAGAAAAGAAAGAGTATAATATCGGTAATGATGATATCAACGTTGACGAAGAATGATTGGCGGTTCGGATGATAGTTGACTCAACCAGAAGTATAATCATGCCGTCATTCATTTTGCGTTGTCGCAATCACAGCTTATTGCCAGTTCAGGCTCCATCATTTGAATTTAGAGCAAACAAAAACAGTGGATTCCTTAGGGATGATTCTACTCTCCAAGCCACTCTGATAATCCTAATTGTATGTACATTAATGTTCCTTGCATCAGATGTGAATGGCCTTCATCATGCAGCATTTATGACAAAGAATGGATACATCAACATACACAGCAATTCATTAATCATCACTGACTTAATGCCACGACAAAAAAGCAATCAGCTATTGCCATTGCGAATGCTATCAACACGTACTCTTTATGGTCGATGCAATACCTTGCAACAACGCTCTCCTACAAATAACATCAACTCCATCTTTGGATTAGTGCCGCAACAAATTAATAAAATCGTTTACATGTCACAGTCTTCATCTGACACTGAACTACAAAAAATACATGACAATGAAATATTATCATCGTCTACGAATGAGGATGAAGGTGACTGGAGGACGATGATATCGGCGTTTCAAATGTACAAGGCAGCATATGGAGATTTGAAAGTACCAGCAAGATTCGTTGTACCGTCAATGGATCCTTGGCCAAGTGAGAAACTTCGGATTACATTTTTATTTGAAGCAGATATCAATGTTCCGGCTCAAAGATGACTCTAACTTTTATTATGCTCACCTATCTTGGTCATGAAATGTTTCATCCAATAATTTTTCTCTAATTTTTAGGATCTGCATGGAAGATGAAACTTGGACAGCGAGTTGCAGCAATTCGCTCCACAGGTAAATATGTGCAAAACAACGTATTTCGTCGCAAAATGCTAGATGAAATGGGTTTTTTATGGCGTCTCCGTATCACTTCTCCTGGAAAGAAACTCGATGGCATTTCCTTCGAGCAAGTGTATGAAGCTGTTAAAACGTACCGCGAGCAAGTGCAACCATTGGGTGCTTTAGATATACCTCCAAATTATGTGGTGCCTGACTGTGAGCCTTGGCCAGAACTCACCAGAGGACTGCCACTGGGAAAGATACTTCCAACCTTGCGTTCTAAGGCTTATTTTAAGAATTATCCAGATGCGGAAGCTAAGCTGAGCTCACTCGGATTTAGATCAGATATGAAATCTCTTGCAAATGATGTGCGTTATCAAGCAGTGTACGACGCACTTGTTCGGTACAAGGAGTTGTATGGAGATTTACTTGTCCCTCAACCATTCACAGTTCCTGAGAATAGCAGCGATTGGCCGAAAGAGTTATGGGGTTTACGGCTAGGAGTACGGGTTAATGCCATACGCAGTCAGGGAACCTTTGTGAAGGCATATCCCTCTCGGAAGGACGAATTGAACTCATTAGGATTCATATGGGAGCCTCCTATCAATTCAGACGGAAAACGACGTGGACGAAAAAGGAAAAAAGAAACTGAGGATGAACCTTTTGAAGATGATGAGGACAATGAATCAACAAGTGATGAAGAGGATGGAAATGAGTTCTACTCCCCTTTTGCGCTGTCTGAACAGGAATCGAACAGTGTCTCAGACTTAAACACTCGAGATACATTTTTCATCAAAGAACAAAGTAGCATGCCAAAATGGGACTCAAATATCAATGAAGAAGATGATGAGTATTTGTCAAATCAGAAAAAAGATGTGACTGTTCGTAATGTTGATAAGTCTTTCAATGAGACACTTGAGGAAATGGCAGAGTTGGCCATGTCAGTTGGAATTATGGAAAGATGGACGTAAGCACAATAAATCGATTTGGATTTTCTTGTTTTCATTTTGTGCTTTCTTAATTCATTGTTTGGTATATTCGTTGCTGTCTTAGTCCAACGAAACGTGTTGTAAAAGGAAAAATTAATAAATTTATACCCTGGAGGAATGATGATTTTGGGGATGATTTTGTATTTGAAGATGTTGTGGAAGCCTTGACACTCTATAAACAGATTTTCAAAAGTTTTGATGGCATTGAAGAAGAGGAGTTTCTGATACCCGAGCCAGTAGAAGAGAGCCTGTTACTATCCCCTTTTGAGCTTGCAGCAATGAATAATGGCTTTGATAACTTAGATGACCTCGATGGTCCCTGGGACGATAGTCAGTCCGAAATCAGTCAGGAGGGTAAATTCTCAGTCGTTTCGTCATCTGATTGGCCAGAGCATCTTGCAGGTATGAAGTTAGGTCAAATTGTATCCCGCATACGTGATGGAGATCTAGAAGTGAAGCACATTCCAGAGAGAAAAGCAAAACTTGATGAAATTGAGTTTGACTGGGGTGATCCGAAAAGATTTATAGATGTTCCATTCGACAAAGTAATGTGCGCCTTGTATTCCTACTTTATGATTCGAGGTGACACATGCGTTAAAAAAGATTTCGTTATGCCAGATGAAGAACCGTGGCCCACAACACTTGCGGGATATGAACTTGGTTTGGCAGTTTATCGATTGAGAGAGCTGCAAAACTTCCTAGAAGCTTATCACCCAGTGAAGATGACTCTTCTTCGAATGTTCGATTTCATGTTCTTTCCCGAGTTGGCGCTACCTTTAGATCCAGATTCAGATGTCATGAATATGGAACATTTGTATGTTGAAACATTCGGTCATCCACTTTACCATATTAGCACTGTACCATTGGGGCTACCAGAGAAGATGATCGCAGATGGTCCTAACGGTCCACCTGAAAAATTAAGTAGTTGGTATAATTATGAATACGTGCGAGAATATCATGAACGACCAGGAGCTCTTACGGATGTAGCTGATTGGATGCGCGATATCGGTTTTCATCAACTTGCAGAGGAGCACGAGGAAAAGTATGGACAAAGCTATTATCGTCAGTTATTCCTTCTAAAGGAAAAACTGGACAATGAAGAAATAACAAAAGAAATATGGGATCAGGAAATAGTTAGAATTCAGCAAGAAGTAATGAGTGAGTTCGAAAACTGGAGAGAAGGTTACAAAGGCGAGCAAATGGTAGATGATGGTGAATACGATTACAACATTGATGAAGATAGCTATTACTACTCAACATTAGATCTTGCTATCGGCTCCAAGTCTCAAGACGCGGTTGTATATGAGCGGCCTGTTATACCAAGTTCCTCTAAAGATATCTTGGAAGATGAGATTGCACAATTTTCATTGCGTGGTGGCGATCCTGATTCTCCTCTTTCGTAACACAGTTGTTTGGAATTCGATGGCGCACCAAATCCAATGATGGATCTGGATGGCTTTTCAATAAATAGATACTACTGATTATCTCTTGGGATTCAATATGTAATTGGAATACAATTTGCTAAGTTTTAGAATGTACGCACATGAATTGACAATGTCGACATATAAAACATTGTTGTAAAACATTGTGACTATAATATGTTCACTTAACAACATTTTTTAGTTTCAAGCTCAGTATCCTTAAACAAGCTGATGCGGTTGTTCACAATCTGGTTACTAGTTTTAGAGCATGATATCATTTCAGGTGTTGTGACAAAGGTCAACTTTTGACGACTTGATGGAGTTAACAACATCATCATATCTTATGCACGTTGAAAAAAGTTTAAAAAGTGTGTTGTATGAGATACATTATCATGACTCTATGACAATGACAAGACACGCATTCTTTAAAGATGAACCTGAGATTTTGCGTACTTACTCCTAGTCAATTCTACGAAGACATCATCAATGCCACTGCCTGTTTTTGCAGAAACCTCGGTGAAACCAGCGCCAATTTTAACAGCGAAATCATTAGCCTCCTTTATATCCACAGCTCTTTGCTTTTCTAAGTCCAATTTGTTCCCAACAATCATCAAACGTATTTTTTTATTGTCTCCCACCATCTTTCTCAGCTCCTTCGACCAATTTTGAACCCTGTCAAAACTAGGTCGATCTGTTATGTCATAGACAAGTATCGCCCCTCTGGCATCTCGGTAGTAAATAGGCCCGAGAGAATGATATCGCTCTTGCCCAGCAGTATCCCAAATGCAAAGTTGCGCTGTTTGATTCTCAGGTTCATAGGAATGATTGTAGCGAACAGCATATTTGTCGTCATCATCGTCAATAATGACATGCTTTTCGAAGTAGGAGGCATGTAAAGTAGATGGACGACTATCTGTGTAAGAGTCATTAATATAACGTTGCAGTATCGAAGTTTTACCGACTCGACCTAGTCGTAAAATCAAAGAATGAAGGAGAATGAAAAATGGACCATACAATGACTGGCTTTGAGCAATCAAAGCTTATACTAAAAATTCAACTCTATATCTTCTGTTGTTCACCTTCACCTAGTAAGACTACTTTGTATGAATTGTTTGACTTGATCGTCATTCTGAATCGTTTAACACTAAAGTTATCTCTCAATCTTTTCTCTCATTATATTCTAGGCAAAAAGAATCAACCTCCAGCAGCGCTAGCAGAGTGAGTTTTCTATAACATATGTTGGCCACTATCTGGGGCTACGAAGTAAAATAATTGCTTGCTGCGTTATGATCTCAATAGAAATAGAGGCGTTTCGTTCTATGTCCGACAGTCGAACCCGATCAAATAAGTGCTATATGAGCTAACTAGGTACTACTACTATGATTTTGTTTATTCGTGACTGATACGTGAAATTCACTGTTGTATAAGTTTTTCTCCATTTTTTTGCAATAAATCTTATAATATGCAGTCACATTGGTAGTTGAATTATGCTTGCAGCATTAAATATTTGCAGAATTAGTAAAAGATACATTTACCAATATAACACATTTGGTAGAAATTTTGCCAACTCCTCAATTTCAGAGATTACAGCATGTCACTTTGCACTCATATAGGGAGGTTACTGAGCTATCCATAGCCAAAGAGATATTGAAAGTCCATCCAAAAACAATCAAGATATTCAATACTGAATGTTGACCATTTTTTGGTGATTTACAGCCATGTTTCCATTGAATTCTCTGGATCTTTTGTCAGATGTCTCAACATTTTGGGTGGATGTTTGGCTACCTACCCCCTGTTAATCTCACAAGAAAAGAAGCCTACAAGGAGTGATGATCATGACATGCCAAAATTTTTAGAGTCTCTACCACCACAACCAATTCCTTTCCCTACATGTTCAACGCAGATGAAGTTATCATTGCCAACCAAACTCCTCTCACTAATCAATGATGATGAATTTGAAGGCTACAAACTCCTTGATTCCTTTTAGCCACATCCAGATGATACTGACAGCTGTCTCTGACAAAAAAACTAGTTACAGATGAGAAGAGGGACACAATCATGCAGCAGCTGCTGATGGGGGCAAATGGTAAGAAAGTTTCAGCACAAACCATAAGAGATATGAGAACCCTGCTTGACATAGTCAGGTTTGGAGTGATATCCATGACTGTATTGATACTGGAGTTGCTATCGAAATCATGAGTTGGAAAAGCAGATGTGGAAAAAATTGGTTCTAATGAGTGAGGACTCAAAACACATTTATCTGCATAAACAACCAGACACAGAGATCTGTTGCTTGTGCATTTGCTATGTCACAAACTGTTGTTTGCAGAAAGTTGATGTTTAAAATTAATCGAAATGTCATAAAAATGTTGTTGACTGACACAAAAAACATTTGAGATTCTGCATCAAACATGTCAACCTTTGGATTATAATGATTCAGTAACGCATTATTAGTAGATGCATCCATTACTATCTAATTTACACTCTAGTTGTAACAAAAGTAATGCAACTTTGATGCTAGTATTATGTTTGTCTTGATGATTTTTGAACATGGCAGACAAGGATGCGCTGGTAGGATGTACCAATTTTACATGTATTAGCCAAACAAGTGGGGGAAGTGTACTTCTCATCAATCGACATATCAATCAAACCCAGGGTCGTTACTTAGATACTATTGTATTTTCATAATCCAGAGGATTTTCACCTGGAGGACATTTAAATAACACCCCATTGCGTCAAACATAACGTGTCTTCAATGAAACAGTAGAATGTATTATCACGGTCGATACTCTTCCCCTTGGTGAAATCAGTTTCAGTGTTATCACTGAAATGGTTGGACCTAGGGAGATGTTGGCTAGTATATTCTCTGACCCAGGAATGTAATGAAATCTGGGTGAATACTCCTATAATACCACCTCCAATGGAACACATGTTTTGATTGCAAGTTTTCAAATGTCAGATTTTTAGGATTTGTATTAATATGAATATCACAATCAAGAATCATAGATCTGAACACTTTAAGAGTTATGATAATGGGGAGTAATTATTTTCCATGGTGTTACAGTTTCTATGAGCACTATTCAATTTATTTGAATAATATGTAAAAAGGTAGTTTAATTACCCAGGCTCCCATCTAGAAGTTTGATCAATCTATAAATTTATGAAATGGCTCATCATGATTAGGATATGCACATAGTGCATCCATTGATACCAGCTTTTTCATCCGTTGGAAGGTAACATCTAGGCATACATCGGACTCTTCAATGTCTTTGAGAGATTCTTCCATAGCTTCCTGAGCTATGTCTGGGACACAGTTAAGTCTCATGAGTAATCTATTGTAACTGTATTTCCCAAAATACAAAGGTCTAAACTTTCATCATCAACCTCAAATTTATAGTATTGCGTAAATGCATCTAACTTGGTAAAGTATTTGTATCTCAGAACATCAGTGATGATGGGTAAGGGGCAAACCTTACTTTTAATAACTTTATTCAAAGCTCTAAAGTCGCTAGCCCATCGTACTCTTATGTCCTTCTTAGGAATGATGAAAGAAGGTATAGCCCATTTACTCATTGCTTGTGGAGATAGAACTCCAATGCGCACAAGGTCTTGTAACATTTTCTTTAAACACTTTACACTGTAGCTTTGGAACCGAGCATGCTCTGGCATGTTCCCGTGTTGCTTGCTTTTCCGCTTCTATATGGAATTTTTTTAGGATACTTTCCTAAAGTTCCATCAAATAATTTTATAAGCTTTTGCAGC
>JALLAW010000529.1:0-12651 GCA_036939535.1 Cyclotella kingstonii | reverse complement strand
CCATGTCCAAGATGAATGTCATTTGTTTCTGCCCCTCACATAACACCATTCGAAAAGAACAACTTTTGGAGTACAGTAGGAAAGTAGCAGAATCGTGCCTACTTATCCTCCTGTGTGTGTTCAATTTTCCCCGTGATGTGAACCCCCACAACTTAGAATACATCATTCCTAAATCCAATCCATCAAAGGAGAAATCCATATAAAATCATACAGTATCCTCTCCTCCTGGTTCACATCTGCATCGCAACATCTCCAGCATACCCATCATTGTAGGAGAGGACGCCCCTCGCCCCATCCTTCGCTCGTTGTAATTGCTCCTGGTCATAGTTGGCACTAAGCCAAGGATGACACAGTGCCTGTTCGGCCGTGTATCGGTATTCGATCGGATACGAAAGGAGACACTGGACAAACAACCTTGCATCATCCGAGACATCGCGAAACAGTTCATGAGGGAATTGATACTGTCCATCAATGATCGCCGCTTTTATGGCTTCATCATTTTTTCCATAAAAGGGAGGAGCGCCACTCAGCAGCATGTAGACAATGACACCGAGACTCCAAAGATCACATGCCTCTGTATAAGATTTCTTGAGTACTTCCGGGGCAACATAGTAGGAAGAGCCAACGACACGGCTCATCCTGTGACCGGGTGTGAAGTGGGTAGAGAGTCCAAAGTCAATAAGCTTGAGTGGAGACCATACATCCTTGCCAGATTCAAGCACCCAGTTTTCTAGTTTGAGGTCACGGTGACATATTTTACGAGTGTGCAGAAACGCTACTGCCGAGAGCATTTCTGCCACAGTTTTGGCTATCAAGAGAAAGGAAAAATTAACGAGACATTATCGAAATGAACCCTTCCAGAGTCATGGAAGTGCACTACAAACTTACCTGCATATGCCTCGGTAACTCCATGCTTGGGATGAGTCGTCAATAAATGAAACAAGTCACCTCCTCTTCCCAACTCCGTTATGATAAAAAGTTCATTGTCGACACAAAAAACATCATACAAACGAATAACATTGTCATGACCTCTCAACTCCCTCAAGACATTGACTTCCTCTTGCAACTTAGCAATGTACTTGGGGTCACTTCTCAATAGGACACATTTGCACGCAAACTTCTTCCTCTTGCCTGATTTGGAGCCCAGGTGTCCCTCTGGCTCTCCTCGAGAGGCAATGCAGACCTGTCCGTAGGATCCCTTTCCAATGACAAGGTCCCTGTGCAGCAAGTATGCGGGACGTCGCTGGACAGCATCCAATTGCGAGTGAGCCGACTGTGAGACAGGTTCTGTCAGGGATGGTGGCGTGAGGTTGTTGTGCGTACTTCCGTCCATGGGAGCACTGAAATGATAAGGTTCTGGATGATTATTGACGGGCCCCGCCTGTGAGTGTCGATAGTCGAATCCATGGTTGTTGCTGTTATTGTTGTTGTTGTTGTTACTGATTGTAGTAGTAGCTGCCGGACGAGAGCTGGAGCGGTTATTGGAGCGACTTCTTCTGCGTCTGGCCTCCTCCTCTCCATTTCCATTTGCCGCTCGTGATCGATGGTTGTCAACTGCCGGAGGAGCTTGTGGCGGATAATAAGCAGCAGTTGGACCTGGCGCCTTTGAGCGATCATAATGGCTCATGACCTGCATGCCGCCAGCTGGCGCGTAACCAGAAGAAGGGTTGAAGTTGGACGAGACGCCGGCTGCCATGGACGAAGGGGGATAGCGCTGTTCGTTCGGTCGAGGACGGCTCATGCAGCCAGCAGGCGAAAGTGGGGCACGGACAGACCGGCAGGGATGCGCGTGGAGGACTGGTCAGGATGCCGCTTTGGGCCAGAACGGCAAGATGGCAGATAGAGTGTGAGTATCGGTATGGATAGCATTGGCCGACGAGGACAGATAGACCAACGTCGATGTGGTTCAACATACAGGCAGATGAGAGCAGTAGAGATGACACCAACGAGTTCTTTCTGCCATGATGCAATAGAAACAACAGACTCAAGTAACCCATCGTCATCGACCTCTCCGACCCTCAACCAAGTGCCATCTACCTCAACACGTTCCGATGGTATATATGGCAACTACGCAATGAGCCTGCCTTTATGGAATCTAAGAATTTCAGAACTCTTTCCTATCTTCTTGCACCTGAATTGTTTTTGGTTAGTAACTTACCACTACACAAGCCGATAGTGCCAGATGAAAGTCAGTGGGTCGATGGAAGAAGGCAGGGTGGTGTGTTCGATCAAAACTGCCATTCCTGGTAGCAATTTTATTAGATACTACTGATGATACTATCATCACATACTGCCGATAGAGCGTCAAGTAGTGTTCCGTAGAGGACAGTTTCACCGGTCGGAATTCCTAACAAAATCCCACCTCAGTCGCATTTCGGGTCAACAGAGAAAAGAGACCACTGTGCACCGGCCGTTACTTCTCATTCCTCCCTACCATATCCTACACTTTCCACTGTTAGATAGGCTACCATAGATTTCATACATTCGAGAAATCAACTTATCCGGCGAGTATATCCAACCTTCAAATATAAAGGGGTAGATAGGGGAAACGGAAGAGATGTGAGAAAGAAACGAGGCGACAAGAGAAGCCTTGGGGTGACGGTTTCGACAGTGCAGTATTTCTCTTCCAGTGAGGTGTCCTCGCTACTGTTATCGCAGATTCACTCCGAGTGGACACAATCACTTTTTATGTTAAGGCAGTAGTACTCCTTGAAGAAGAACGTCATGTGGAGTGGTACCAAACGTGTTACCGTACATTGTAGTATAGTAGAAAGTATAGTGCTCCACTATATAGGAGAGTACTAAACGTATTTGGAAGGCGATCAGGTTTGTGGAATATACTCTGCAGTTCTCGCACTCTCTCGACAAAGGGAGAGAGAACAGGAGAAAGTTGACGAGAAAGGCCCTATCTGTTCAACTACAGATCTCACCCTGAACAAATGACGACGATGTTTACTAGCATAGAATATATGGTAGGCATAGAAAACTGGTAGTAATCCTAAAAATTATGTAGGAACTCCTGGACATACAATCAGTAGATAGGCAAGAACTCATGACGCTAATTGATCCAACTGCCAGAAACCAAAACGGCTTCCCAGGGGGAAGTGAGACTTCATGTAGTTCCCCTGCTGAGGTGATAGCACTTGCTCATTGCTTCTCAAGTGATGAACCTAATGTGTGCATTACCTACAGTGACATCAGGTGGGCATTATTACACTCTTCCCCTCTGAGGTCTGCAGGATCATATAGGGGAAGAGTGTAGAAGTATTACAAATTAAGGAACCTGATGCATAAAAACTATCAAATTTGTTTGGGTTAGAAACCCTACCTTTCAAACTCTAACTTTTGAGGAAAAAACATTGAAAAATACACCTCCAGAGCCCTATACAATGACCTTATTAAAGAGGATAGTGCAGACTCATTGTTGAACATGGTAAGGTTTCACTTGCCACATGTTGACCCAGTCTGACACCCACTAACAAAGTTCTATTTTTAAGTTGCCATTTGCATGAACTCACAGAATAGTAAATGGGCCCTTTGCTATAGCACCCAACTTTGTAGGGTCGTGGATTGTCATCAAAACCTGAATACAAATGGCATGATCATTTATCCTTCATTTTGATTTCTGATGATGCAAATTTTCCTTAATGAAGTGTTCTTGCCTCTTTCCAATCAAATGCCAAACTGCAATCAACAGCAGATTTAGGAATGTGTCTCTGTCATGCACTAACGTGCCATGACTCTCTCTAATGTTGTTACTATGTGAATAGTATGCAGGCTGTTGCTAAGGCATAGTGTATGTCACATGCATCATCAACATTTTTTAGAGGATTGGAGTTCATCAATGTCCTCAAGACATTGCAAACTGTTTGGTGCATCCTTTTGTATATTGCATTAGATTTTTATTTTTTGCTCATAGAACACATGTCCTTTCTAAAGGTCACTTCCAGCAGCTTCCCCGTGAATTCACCTCCATTGTCAGGAATACACCTTCTTGGCCGAGGGTATTTATCTTGCTAACCAAGTTTGCTTCACTGGTTTTTAATGTATTGAGATGACTTGTTGCCTATGTGTGTTAATTCTACCAAATTAGTCATGGTATCTGTACATGTTACTGCATTAAACATAAGCTTTTCATTGGCTACTTCAATTGCTCAGGGACCTATCAAGTCCACTGCCACGTCCTCAAAAGATTGTTCTATCTATTCACGTTCTAGCAGCATGCCATGATCTGGATCTTCTAGGTTGTGCCTTTGACAGGTATCATAAATGAACCTATCATGTTCCTCCTCAACTCAGGATGGTGGTAGCGTGCTTGCATCGTCATGCACAGCTGTTTTCTCTTGGATGATTCAGTACTTGATGGAACCACTAGATAGTCAGCTTTTAAATGCTTCTGACTAGCATTGCTGTCAATGGCATATGCCTGTGATCTTCTGGCTTCTCATAACATATGATGTTGTCAATGCCATGTAATGTTTTGTACCCTAATTACATGCTAATGATTGAGAGGCTTCTCGGTTGGATAAATTGATGGTAAATTTAAAAAGCATTCCATAGCTGTAAACAAGTCTAACTCATCGATTAGACTGCAAAACGCATCCTCAGTGTCAGCATTCTTCCCCTTGGCAAAGTTAGTTTCAATTTCTTCACTAAAACGATTCAGCCTGGATAAATTGTCAGCTACAGCATTTTGTTCACCAGGAATGTAATGAAAACTGGAAGAATATTCCTCAGCATAACATCTCCAACGTAAGACACATTGAGATTGTGAATTTTCACAAGTCAAACTTTTGTGATCCATGTAAATATGAATATCACTTTCGAGTATCATAAACCTAAATTCCTTTATCCATTATTGTATAGTTCCTCTACGAACTATCCACTTTTTTAATAATATGCAACAGGAATTTTATTTTGCATAAAGCAAGTTCCCATTTGGAAGTCAGATGAATCCGTGTAAAAACGAAGCAGTTTATTATGGTTTGGATGTGCACAAAGTGCATCCATTGTTACAAGCTTTTTCATGCATTGAAATGACTTGTCCATGTCATCTGACCAGATGAATGTTCTCTTACCCGTTTGATCTGTTAAAGGTTTTAAGTTGTTCGCCCTACTTGGCCACATAACATACTAATGAATATGCGTGGTTCTTTGATGTTTTTTGACATATTCATTTTGACAATGGCATCTACCTTCTTTTGCCATGGTTTAAGTCCTCTTGGACTTCACCAATAGCCTAGTTAGTCAGTTTCTTTGATAGACCACTCACATTTAAGAAGATTAATTGTAAAATCATTAACTCTTAATATTTGTAAAACTTTATCTATTGTTGCTTCACGTTCTTCTTATGTACGCGAGAATATACCTATATCACCTAGATATACTTTAACCACTTCTAGTCCTTGAAGGTTTTCATCCGTAGCTTAAGCTATATTTGGGGTGCACTTGAGTTTCATTAGTAGTCTGTGTAGTTAAACTTTATAACGGTTCGGAGTTCTTTGCTTTCTTCATCTAATTTGATGCATCGGCACGTTTATCTAGATGAAGTAAGCATATCCTGTTCTTTTTCTGAGGATGTCAGCAAAAGTGGGTAAAGGAGTATTACTCCATCTTATCACCTTATTCAAGGTTCTTAAAACACGAAACCAACGAATTCTAAAGTCTTTTTTATGTATGATAAATATCGTGGTGCCCATTGACTTCTGCCTTGGTGAGATAACACACCCGGGTCTAAAACTCTTGCAAAGTTTTTCTAAATACATCCTTATGTACTTTGGAAACCAAGAACAACTTTGCATGAACTGATGTTATATTTGTGTCCCCGTCAATGTGGAACTTTCGCATAGGATACTTTCCTAATGTTTCATTAAAGAGTTCCATCTCAATTTTTCTGAAATTGAGATTGATTCCTGTTTGTCCTGGGAAAAAAGTGCCGAAAATGATATCATATTTGCATTTTTGACTGAAGACACACGCACTTAAGTGAGCCGAGCCGTACTCCTGTTGTTATCAAATTCAGGCAGTCTAATAAAACCATGTTGACTATTGTATCAACAGGTATTTTACTTGCCTGAGTAATGAGTTGAATCGTATCAGATGACTTTGATCTCTTTATGCGGAACTGCGCAAACAGCACTCATTAACTTCATAAGGATTTTGATGAACCAATACTCTTAGTTTTCATTTGCTGGACTATGAACGACTTTTTCTCCCTTTTCTTGACCTCTTTCAATGCTCAGGCCTTCTCAATCGTCTTTAGCTCCCCATCCACGATGTCCTTGTCCAACGTCTACTGAAAACAGTTGACCAAATCAAGAGATTTAAGGCCATCGAAGCTGATGATTTGGAGTGAACTCATTCATGTAAGATACGAGCTGTGTCGCGAAAAACCACTCCTTCTTATGATTATCAGTGGGATTTTCAATCTACCCTAGGATTTTGAGCACTCCCGAGAATTTCCTCGAACCGTATACAATGCTGTTTGAGTGGCTGTCCTAGCGGAGCTTTCCATCCAGTAATGAACCGATAATATTTTGTCGAGTAGATATGGAGTATTGATATACTGAACGAAGAAATCTTCCAGTACTTCTTCAAGCAACACTGCGGTTTTTGAGGGAGAATTTTCAACATTGAAAATCATATCACTCCCGGTGCTGAAGTATGTTTCTGGATCGCCTCGTAGGCATTGCTGTCATTTGTCGAAGAGAGCTGAGTATTTCAACTTTTAAAGACCGACAGCTTTACTGTAGTCCTTTAACGTTACCGTGACCATATACTGTGGCGCTTCATTCCCCTCATCAGGACGTTTATAAAAGTTGTATTTCGTGGCGCCATTGAGGCGAAGCTCGATGGGTTTCAGAAGGTACCTTGACTTCTTCTCTCACTTCCTTTCTGAGTCAAACAGGCTTTTCTTCGTGTAATAACTCTTATGAGTGTTAGTTGGGGGAGGGACAACACGTGATAGTTTGTTGATTATAATTACAATGCAAGACCGAGCGTCTTGATGACTGTTGTTTACTAGCTCAGTCTACTTAATCGAGTTGCAAAAATCTAGTCCTTAAAATTATTATGGTACTACTAGACATACAATCAGAAGATAGGCAGACACACACGGCCTCTCACGAACCATCCTGGATTTAACTTCCATAAACTAGAAAAAGCTTCTCAGGGGGAAGTAAATCTTCGTGTAGTTCCCCTGCTGATGCGTTAGCACCTGCTAATGACCCCAGGCGTATACATTCGCTACAGTGATGTCAGATCGGCGTAAAAATTTTATCATCATCTTGGTGGCATTAGTAATACATTTATGCCTGTTATTTTGCCTTACAAAAAAAGCAGAATAATACTTGGTCTTCAAAAGCCCATCATTTTTTTCACAAAAAGAAGACAGTATTAATATCTTCGTAATCAAAAAGCCTTTCAAGTGCTCATGATAGATACTGAATTTGACTATGCTATTTATAACAGTATTTAATATACTTATCACACTCTATTGCAATTTATCAATGCACAGATGACCTCATGGCAGCACTATATGGCCACAATCAGTTAAAAGTATCAAACCGATTCAGATCTTGTTATCATCATACAACTTATTAAATGCAATGCAGAAAATATAGGCACTACAAAAATAAAGCATTGCAGCATTCCAAGCAGTTATGGGTGTAAATTCTTTGATACAAGACTCCCTGAAAACAATACTGCAATTCTAATGGATATTAACGAAGAGGACCCCTTTTAAGCTGCTAACTGGGGCCCATGAAATCATTAATACTTGCTCTTCCATGAATACATGGCACCTGGTATGAACATTGCCAGTAAAAATATGCCCATCTGAGCTAATCCTGCTGACACTGAAGCTGGAATCAGACAGAAATGGCCCACTGCGCTTATCATCAATAACTGCTGTAACTTCATACATGGTATACTTAATTATGTGCTTGCAAATGTGCTGATTATAGACGAAGATAACTATCCCACCGCCAATGTAGCAGCCATAGAAAACCTAAATGTATAAAAAGATCAGCAATGTTCAAAACATGTATTCTCAACAGAGAAGCCTACAGGGCAAGAACAACTTACATTTGTCCAATCAGACAGAATAGATAAATGATCGCACATCACTTGCTATGCATGTGACATGAAAAGCCATTTTTAATGAGTATGCCCAAATCTTAAAGATTTTTGGGGCAAAAAGAAGCCAAATGCCTCTGACTAATTGTGGGACTAGGACATATAAGTACATTTGAATCTCATAACAGTGACGCTGATGATGATATGTACAGTACATCTCTTCAATTCCCCATACAACACAGCAGAAACACAATCCTAGAATTTACATTGACACCTGCTCTGCATTCCACAATTTCTGTGACACAGCTTTCCTTTCCGACAATCATCATGTCAAACATGGCCTTAATGTAGACGCAATGCACGTATCAAACAAATCAATACACAAGGCCCTCTCAATGGACTTCCAATATGGTATAATCCTCAATCCATCGCTAAAATGCTTTCCTTTAAAAAACTGGAGCACTTGGGATATCATATCAAATATGATACCAACACAACAACACATGGGTTGATGCTACATTAAAACACAGAATACGTTGACTAAGTCTTACTTTATATCAACTTTGAGAATGTAAAACAAGATATATGACTTCTAATACAGCCTGCACAAACTACAAGGGATTCACTAAAAGACAGGTAGCAAAAACTAGAAATGCTAGACAAGCGCTATGTCTTATTAGCAACTCTACCAAAGAATTTATAACAGTATCGTCAAGCACAAAATCACCCAAAATGACCCATTGCAACTGATTCCATCGATAATGCATAAAGAAATTTTGGCCAGCCATCACGAATATCAAAGTGAAAATAACACGTTCATCATTAGATATTGCAATCCAGACTACGTTGCTATTCTTGAGGACATTTTCTGAGATACAAAAGTAGTAACATTTTATACAGACATGATGTTTGTAAGTTTATTGTCATTCAAACTTCACCGAGTCTCAAGAAAATCATAAAACAATCACTATATGCGTGTCGTCCAGATCTATGGTGGGCGAGGAATAGTTGAAAATGGTCAGACTTATAGAAAGGAGACTGAAATTGTCCAATATAAATGCTACCAACAAAAATATTATCTGCTGTAGAGGACAAGTTCAAGATCCAAAGAATTCTGGAGAGGCTTAGAGAACTGGACACAATAACGAAAAAGGAGTCGGAGACAGCAGAAGGAACAAGGCAATCCATGGAAAAATTTCGAAACAAGTTGCGGAAATTAAAAAACATGCCGAGAGGAAGTGTAGGACAATAATGAGGCCAGAGGGAAAATTATCGCCACAGGTCAAAAATTGGTTTGACATGTGGTGAGCATTTAAAGCGTTGATAATGACGAGACAAGTAGGAACAAAAACAAGATAAATCTGATGAGAATTGCCAAAAGAAAACACATCCTCCAACCAATAAATAAGAAGACTTAAAGGCTCAAAGCGAATACTGAAGGAAATGAAGAGAGGCACTGATTGGAGCTAAACTGTTCAGAACCCAACACTTGCGAAATTGCCTGACCAAAGCTATAGCGGAGAACGATAAACTGAAAACATGTGAGATTAAAGGGAAAATGAGTATGGAAAGTGCAAAAAGAGTGCAGAGCGCAGTCAAAAAGACTGTAAAAGAGCCACGCTCAAGCAGCATGGCCAGGGTGGTTAGGGAGATAAGTGGAGAGATAGTCAGCTATGAAAAGAGAAACGAAGTAGAGGATGCAATACAAACAGAGACAGGGAAGAGTTTCACGTTAGCCGAAAGTGCCCCGATTATGAAAACGTATCTGGGCAAAAGACTTAACTATCTGTATGGTGCAGAGCTAACTAGGAGAATGGGTTTGCATCATCCATTGGCGACTAAACTTATTCTTAAGGAGCTTAGTATAGTGGGAAGATACTGATATCAGACAAATAAGAGGAGATCACATTCAACGAAGAAGAAATTAGAACGATCTGGAGCTCGTCACATTCAGGGATAAACTTTAGACATTATAATGCCGGTTCAAAGCAAGACGATTCTCTAATCGATGACTACTCAGCTTAATCTAACTTTCAGAATAAGCTTCCTTCTGAAAGATGGGGAACAGAACTTCTAATCCGACTTGAAAAGGGGGCTGAAGAATAATTGATGAGTAAACTACGAGCTATACAACTTTATCTTCAACTGTTTTAACCCGTTCATCGGACAAAAGGCTCTCAAGAAGATTAGGGAGGCGAATTTTCTGAGTGAAGAACTTATTATTTAGAGGCACAAACTGCCATTGACGCCAGTTTCGACAAAGCCCTGATGATTAATGTTTGATAACAGAGAAAGCACGCTCTTGCTAACGTATCAATAGATGCCGAGATTTGTTACGATTGAGTCAATCATATTCCTTGACCTGGCTGACTCTACTAAACGAAAACGCTCAAGTCATACTTCCAGCTCTCAAGAGTCTACGAGGGATGAAGTTCTACCAAAGAACAGGATTCGGAGATTCCTCAACATTTTTTGGGGTAGGGAACAGTAACCTACATACGATGGGTTCAAGACGAGGGAACAGAGTGGCTTCAGCATCTTGGTCACAACGCAGTGCATTCCCAGTCAATGTCTACAAAAAATGGGTATGGAGATAAGATCAAGCTCCCACTAACTAAAAAATGGATTAAAACCATGGGCACAGTGTTTTGGACAACATGGACAACTACATCTTGGCTGAAACTGCGAAATGTTAGCCTCTCTCTTGACGCTGATGCAAAGTGCGACGATGATGTGGGCACTGGGGATGCAACTCAATGATTCCGACACCGTAAGGATCGACAGAAGTGATCAAGAAAGAAAAATCTTTGGGATTAATAGACAGTCAAGATCAAGGTTACCTAGATCAGTTATAGTTTTTACAAGAAAATCATGACATCTGGTTGAAGAGATTGGAATTCACTTCACCCCCTACTAATGTCGCTTGGATAGCGTACAGGAGACAACTGTGGCCTAGTCTGAGATAGGGTAAAGCAACTCTAGCTAACAACGAACAAGAAGGAGGAGCGATGTTCAGCAGGGGCAACTATAATCTCTTACCGACTCTAGGAACTTGCAGGAACGTGGGTAAACAATGGAAGAAAATTCATCACACTTTTGGAGGATTCAGTTTGGTTGACTTGAATACAGAGCAACTCATAGAAGACTTAATCTTATTCTTCGACACTATTAAACAAATTCCAACATGACCGTTAAGCTCAAACGTACGCTCCAACTGTCACAGATCCAAATTGGATCTATAGATAATCCGTTGCAACAATACTACGCGAGAAAAGGACATCTGACGAGAGATTCCTGTATCAAAGCTCTCTGAAGTAGTCTTGAAAGGAATCAGATTAAACTAGAAATAAAATATGACAACCTGGAACTTCCGAGAGAAAAAGATGCCGGTCTATTCGATCTTTTTACAAAACACCCAGTGAGTGGAAGAGGATTAAAATCTCTGAACAGATGTAGGCTTAGCAAAAGAGCCCTATTTCTTTCAGATCTAATGTGCGCAGACTGTTTGCATCTGGAAGAAATCTTATTTCTGAGAGAAGAGATAATACAAAAATATTTTATCTTTCCAAGAGAAGAACCAAGCGAGAATGATTGGAAACACTGGAATAAATTCTTTAGAGAATGGAGACAAAACCAGGTAACGATATGGGAAGGACTAGACAAATGTAAAACGTCATGGTCCTGGGGATGATTCGGTCTATAGGGAAACTGGAACTTGTTAAACTAAATCTGAAAAAGAGCTAATAGCCAAGGCTAGGAATGGACACCTTTATAGACAAACAGCCGTAACAGATCTACTGGAAAATGTACACCCTGCCTCAGTTCATATTATGGGAAAGAAGTTATTCTCAAGGACATGTCTCGTAACAAGTTGGTAACCTCGCCTAATGGAGGTAAAAGGTCAGACTTGGAAAAGAAAACAAGGTAGGAAATGAGAAGAAAACTAGGAATAACTTCCAAACAAATCTAAACGAGGCATGGTTTTATGGATGACTAAACGAGAGACTCAGGTCATAGATTTAATGTCAATGACAGACGGGTCTTTTGGCAGAGTAAGGGTGCCATACATTTGCGGCTAGGGATGGATCTTCTATTCCACTAGTCAAGAGGTTCAAGGGAAGAAGCTGGGACGTCTCTGATGATGCTAGTTCGATTAGAGATGAATTACTCGGCTTACACACGATCCACACCCTACTTACAATTGTGTCTGAGTCGATCGGATGACAATAACTGAACAATTAAAGTGATGTGTGACAATCAAAAAGCCTTATGGGTAGCCTCACAAGCAACAGGACAAGTGCGACCTTCCTCTAAATGTGATGACTTGAGTAGAGGTTACAGGACGGTCAAAAATTTAGTAAAGGGATAGATTGCTTACGAGCATCTAACCCCTCACATGAACGATTATTTAACTTGGTGTTAACGGAGTCTTCCTCATAAACTAAATTGCTGGTGCGACAATCTTGCCAAAGCAGCAGTGGAAGAAGGAATACTCTCGGAGGAAAAAACGAGGGTTTCCTGTGCAAGACAGTGACTATTTTAGTTTGTAACTCGGTGATTACTAAAATTATGATT
>JALLAW010000528.1:0-12657 GCA_036939535.1 Cyclotella kingstonii | reverse complement strand
TCTAGGTCTGCAAGGTGTAATCGGGTATTGGCGGAAAGAGAAGGATTTAGGTGTTCAATTATATGTTTTACTATATGTTACTACAGGTTATACTCGTTATTTACTGGCTATAAGCTGAAGGGTCATAATACTTGTGACCGACTCCTCATTGCGTCCTTACTGTGGTACATATGATAGCAAGTAAAAAGATCAATTTTCTGCCACTTCATAGTAGAATAGTGGTAATTTTATAAGATAAATTTAATTCAAATGCAGCTGTATTCAACATATTCTATGTCACTGTAAAGCACAAGCCTGCGAGCAATACAAGCACTGCCGATTGTGCTCAGCACTTTGTTATGTGAGTATAGACCAAATGATCACTGCTAGCATCATTGATTGCGCTAAGCACAAGCACAATGCGCTTGTCTAACTGTACTAATATAATAACTATCTGTGCGTCTGTGTGTGCATCCTGTCTGTGTGTGTGTGTGTCATAGAATTCCTATAGAAAATTGAGGTATCTAGAGAGCCAAAGTATGGCACAAACTTGGCCAAATATTGAAGTCCAGGGGGCTGGGAAATACTTTTCTCGTTTATTCTGTTTCAAAACTCCCCTCTTTTGAGCAGACAAGCAGAAAAAGGGAGGGTTAAAGTAGGTGAAGAACCAAATTCGAGTCCCTAATTTTTTCTAGGATTTGAACCCCAGTCAAAGTATCTACATATGTACTATGTAGATTAGTTCTTTTGTGTAGAAAACATTTTTATTTACAATAAAAAAGGAAGTAGTACCTTATAGGTATATTTTACCTGTAAAAAACAAACAAAGTATATACAATCATATGTATATAAAATAAGTATTTCCATAAAATATATTTATTATGTGATTGGTTAATACTAATAAAGTGCAAGCTTGCAAGCATTATGCAAACCACTTATTCAGCTTGCATGAGCACAGACCAAGCAAGTGCAAAGCCACAATCACCACCAACTTCTGCATGCAAGCACTACCAATTGTACTTGCACAACAGACCAAGCAAGTGTGAAGCATGAGCATGGAAGTACCATGAGCACTGCTGCTTGTGCTTGCACAAGTGCAGTGCAATGCAAAGCACATTTGGAACAAAGGTTAAGTGAGTGCAAAGCATGAGTGTGTGAGCACTGCGAGCACTGCTGCTTGGGCTTGTACAAGCCCAGCATGAAGCTCCATTAAAACATAGATCAAGCAAGTGCCATGCACAAGCATACATGCACTGCCAATTTTGTGTGCAGGGCAAAGGGCATAAGCCTGTAGTAAAATGATTGCAATTCACCATGTAAAGCTTAGGTATGCTACTCACAAATGAAAAGCCAAAACCTGCAAGTGATAGTTGACCAGTTTTCCTAAGAAATAATAATGCAAAGAATGAAATAATTTAAGACAACACCTGGATCGCCATGTGGGACCTCTCCTGCTAAAAATACCATTATTGGACTCATGGTGGCAAAATAGATACTAAAGAAATGTGGAATTTAGTATCTAGATGATTCTATGTCATTGAAATTGTCTCTGACATACCCTATATTATGATGATAGATTATCTCTTGTTAAATATCAATGTTGCTGTTGTGACTTGATGATTTAAGAAGAGGTCTTCCATATTACAAGGTTGCTTGCTTGTCTGAAGTGTATTAGCTCTACTTTAGTGCTCATAGATCTTCCATGACTGTTCCTCCTAATATTAGAACTAGAGCTGTTTTAGCATTCCTGCACATTACAGAATAAAATACATAACTTCATCTGATGAAGGATTCAAACAATCTCTCCATTACACATGATACGATGTTCTTGAGGTCCTTCATCCCGCAATGAAAATGCCTTAACCAACATTGCAGCTATCACTACTGCCAGTGATCCATACATCAGAAAATAAATAGTTGACCAAAATAATGACAGTGGACCAGATGACATCATCAGTGGCATCATTAAATCTTGACCACATGGTGGGGTATCATCATCACTTTTGATCACAGATTGTCCACATGCATTTCTTAGCACTGAAAACATTGCATTTCCATTGAGTGCAACATTGTCTAGTGAAAAAATTGATACTGAGTTAAATTCCTCCTTGTATGCCATTAGAATAAGTTCTTCATTTATTTTAGATATTCGATTGTCATCTAGTAGTGTTGAACCATGACTGAGACCTAATTGCACTGAAGATGCATCCACCTGCCAGAACCCTTGAATTTGATTGAAAGGATACCAGTATTCATCAACTGGCGGACCTAATTCGTTGGCATTGTCTGATGGTTCATTGTTAGCACTGGCTTTTACATAAGACTTGAGGGCATTCAGTGTATATTGCCCCGAATGTCTCCTATCTGTGCATTGAAAGTAGGATTGAGCGTTTGCATCAATGCTTTTTGATTGATTTTGAAAATTTTGATAAGTTTTGTCATTAAAAGAATAGCAAGTGACAAGTTGGTTTTGGGCCCAATTGGCCTTTCCACAGAATGAAGCATACATATCATGCCTGTCGACTGCCAAAAGATATCCAACACCTCCAAATTGCGACAAGTTTCCCATCGACAGGGTATCTGCAACAGTCAGCCCTGAAAGCTGTTCACAAGAGTAGTAAGGCACTCCGTGACTTTGATAAACTTCCATCATCGAAGCAATCCCAAAAAACTGATATCCATGATTTGTATCAGTTTCTACGTAAATCTTGGGCGACAACGCACCATATCCCTCTTCATGAACCAGCTCAGAATGAAACAAAATAACCAACTCTTCGGGATTGTCTTGGCACCATTTTTTAACATCATCTAGGAAATGACCAAGAGTAATAGATGATAAGGAGATGTCTATCAAGTCACCATGATGAAAGCCTATTGTTCCATTGCTGTATATTTTTGGTCGTAGATCCAATGCACGTGCACCATCATTTAGTTGATCGTACGCTGATCCCACCTGAGTTTTCCCATAGAGAGACAATAGTTTCGTCGTGAAAGTGTTTTTCAATCCATTGTTATTATTCTTGGAGGAAACGAATGCATCGTTATCATATGCCTTGCTATTGGAAACGTATTTCGTATTTAAATATCCAGTGGCAGAATTGTGAGACATGACAAATGATACTTGATTTAGATTTAAATCCAGATTGAGGTTAGGTGCGTAGCACTGTGAAAATTGGAACTGTCTTCGTACCGATGATGTTTTGCATGGAACTCGGTGGTAAGCATGTGTTGTCATGACTTTAGTACCAAGTGAGTTTGTCATGAAGAGTATCAGTGAAAGGAAAACCGTCATTTGAGAGAGAGAGCATGTTACTAATCCGTTGCTATAAGACGACAGTGTTATCATGCTGGTGTGTCCGACGATCAAAGAACAACTAAGTGCAGGGTGTATGGAGCCTAAAGGCTATGTGGGACAGTGGCACAAGTTGTGACGGATGCTGATTGTCAGTCGAGAATTTGAGAAAGGAGAAAAGAAGAGGATTAGAGAGACAAATTTATGAGAAAGTTAAACGGTATCATTCCTACATAAGGTACAGTATCAAAGGACGGAAACAGAAAAGAGGACGACAGTCTATTTCTGAAGGTCTTGTTATTGATCGCACAAACTGCCGGACAAAGGAATAGTACGTAGTATTGGTATGAACTGAAGTACCAATATGAAATTCTAGGATGAACTTATTGCCTTAGTGATGATGATGATGATGATGATGATGATGATGATGATGATGGTGGGGATATGAAGCGATCCAAAATCGAAATGACGCGATACACCCTTACTCATCTGTTCTTGAGTTTTGCTCCGTATTTCCATGTCAGTTGTTTTCCCATAGATGAATATGGCGATTATAATGGCTTAGGTATCATCGAATGGATTAGATCTCATCCACAAGGATTTGTTCATCCATCAGTACGAATTGGAAGAGAGATTCCAGGTGATCCAAGCTCTATGATGGGCTTATTCGTCTCGTCTGCGCCAGGAACTCAACCTATAGAGAAGGATGATATTATTGCCCGCATACCTTGGAGCCATATGATCGGACCAGGGGATGAGTATGATAGATACAAATATTCGAGCTGTCAAGAGATTAGAAATCTTGCAAAGGAATTAAAATTGGGAGAAAAATCTGCCTGGGCACCCTACATCCGATATCTTTTGACACAGCCTCGAGGCACAATGCCCGGTGAGTGGTCTAGTGCCGGAAAAAAATTCTTATCAGAACTTCTTGCGCACGATGATCTCCCGCCGTATGAAGAACAGTGGCTAAATACATTTGAAATGAGATGGGAAAATGAGTGTAAAGGCGACCCAAATGACTCAATGGATCGCTTCGCTTTTTATTTAGCATCATCTCGAGATGAAGATACACTCATGATACCAATTTATGATATGGCAAATCACTCCAACGATCCTGAAAAGTTAAATACTCTCTCCTTTAAACCTGCGAAAGTGGGAAAGCCTTTCCGATTTGAGGCATCCAGGAAAATCATGCCCGGAGAACAGATTTATAATAGGTATGAATATATTGTTATCCTGATTACTTGAACAATAATAATGTGTAGTTTACTTTGTCGAGTTTTCATGGTACTTCTTGTCTTTCAGCTACAATAGATGCAATCCATGCAGCGATGCGAATTCGAAAAGTTGTGAAACATTCAGCTTTCAACCAACAGATTATATTTTTTCTCATTTCGGTTTTATTGAAGATCTCCCCCAGTATTGGATATTTGATTCGGTCGGGGAGGATAACGAAGATGACATTATTGAAATGTGCTTAAGGAAACACAGTGAATCAGAAAAGATAGAGGTGAAATGGATTCCAGACAGCCTACCTGATGCGGCTGATGTTGAGTTCCTTACAGGTCATCTGAAACGTTTAAATGAATTACACATGAAAAAGTCAGAATTGGAAAAAACATGGGTTTTGTTGGATGCAAATGAAAACTCAGATAGTAAGATGACTCTTTTTGAATGGAACTCTATTTGGAAATATCATGAGCATTTAGTTCGAGCCATAGATGCTGCAATTATTCAAACAACTACTTCTACTGATGAAGAGGAATTATGATTTGCATTTACTCTTTCTTCTAACACCACAATTCGTGACAGTGATGTTCTAGAGACATCCTGTACACGTTTACGGTCCTACGACCAATAGCACCTATAGAGATATCACAACAGCTTATCTAGAAATATCTACTTTGCCGTGATTCGCTCCCATAGTTATACGATGTGATTTTGTAATACTAGTTTCCTGTAAACAGTGCTTTCGTTAGAATCAACGATTCATCACATCTTTGATGGGAACCATGCATCCACACTTCGGATAGAGTGTTAATCCCAACAAAGAAACGGCTACTGGTACTTCGTCATTGCAAGGAATCGCAGCAGATGCAACACAGCAGCAGCAGTGAGCTTGTGCATTGAGTATAGAGCAGCCATTACAATGGCAAGAAGGTCCACAACAACAGCAAGGGAGGCAGGGTGCACCCGGCTGGGTATGGCGGTTACGTATGAATTATGGGCGAGAAAGGATTAGATAATGGATAAGACAGAGATTATAAGGAACAGTGTAGCAACCAAATATAGGTACCTTGCAGCAGAACTCAGCATTGATACAGCAAAGCCCAACTTTGCCAGAACATCCGAGGCAACATAAATTTGGATATGTGCTGCAGTTAATGCAGCAGAGAGCGCAGCACAAGATGAGGTTGTCCTCGTTGATAGCGTCCCCAGAACACATTTCTCGTTAGTATGAATACGGTCTGATAAAGTGCATTATGCATCCATTGTCCGATGTAGAATGTTCGCTCATTATTGCAGATGCGTCCTAAAAAATGAGAATTCGAATGAAGAACGCAACCGATGTTCACAAAGACTCCTACCTACTACTACCTCCCTTTCGAATACTATACCATACTATCGACTCCAATACATACATCCAGACAGCTGCATTTCACTCAAAACGACTGTCATATAATAGTGAAATATAGTATGATTTTGTTGTTGCTTGTGCCTGTTGCAGTGAAGGATGCAAGTATCAATCTGGATATGAGTCAATCAAGTTGAATCATCAGAAAAGTGAGAAATGGCCAGTCAGCTCTTACTCAGATACTTGCGGGAGTGCTTCAGCTGTCATATGGAGTCATCAGAAAAGGACTAATTTATTTTGCCTGAGAGGAGAAGAGATGGCAATATAGTTAGGAACATGTGAGGCTATTTCTGACAGTAATGTAGGTGACATCAAATATAGTGTATGATAATTACAGTCAAGTTTTCAATTGTTTGACTATTAATTAATGCATGTGAATGGCAGATGAAATTATTGTATGGTGACTTGAGACATACTTTTTCCATTCTTAGATTAGTATAAGAAGAATATTCTCTTTGGTACAAAAATCTAAGGAAGGAGAGAAATCTGTGCATTTGATGAAGGTATATTTTTCACAGCATTATGCAATTCTTTCTAAAGAGGACTCATTCCTCAATACTAATGCAACCTGCATTCTTTATTCTTGACAACACGAGACATACTATACAAACCGATCGTATCACGTTGGGATGTGGTCCTATCTTTCAATTAACGATTCATTACTTGTTTCATAGGAAACATACACCCGCATGTAGGGTATAGAGTTAATCCTAACAAGGATACGGCCACGGGGACTTCATCATTGCAAGGAAACGCGGCAGAAGCGACACAGCAGCAGCAATGGGCCTGTGCATTCAAGCAAGAGCAGCCGTCAAACTCGCAGGCAGGTCCACAACAACAGCAAGGTAGGCAGGGTGCACCAGGCTAGATGGTGAGCAGAAATTAGTTGGGGTGAGTGGTGAGTTACAATTGGATGAATGAATAAGGAAAATAGCTGCCATTGAATCGATCATGGAGTCAAAGAAATAACACGAATGTTTTACCTTGCAGCAGAATTCCGCATTGAGGCAACAAAGCCCGACTTTTCCAGAGCAACCTAGGCAATCTACTGTGGGGTATGTGCTGCAGTTAACACAGCAGAGTGCGCAGCAAAGAACAAGATTATCCTCATTGATGGCATCAGTGTAATCCATAGTCAAGGTAAGTAAGTTTCACTGCAAAGACAAAAGGATGTGTAACGAATGATATGGAATAATATTATGAGATGTGAGAGTTGTGCGTGCCGTGTTGATGTACATGTTTGAAGATTCCCCCAACGTTTTGTCTGTAGGACACGAAGGCGTTGGATGCAATCACTGATGGCGTTGGATGAAAGTTGAGATTCTTCCTACAACAAACAATGACCAGGAGAACCGTTAAGTAAGGGTTGCGGACTGAAAGTATTTAGGCCGTTCCGTTCGGTCGGTCGACCAAGCTGCCTGCGGACTGTACTGACTGACCAGGAGGCGGTACATAGACATGATTTTATGGTATCCTTACTACTTTTCTCAATAGTATAGTGCTACTAGGAGTATAGTACTCCTACTACGTAGCGTACTCCTACTTGCAAAGAGGCGTGACACCACGAGAGAGAGAGGTGAGAGGGTAGTAGAGTGCACATCGAGATGAGCAGTGACTCAGCGATCTAGTTAAACAACAATACTGATTCCTAAAAGAATTTCAATAATGTTCATCTTCATTGACATCTTTTCGTACTACACATAAAAGGCGAAACAACATATTGACAGTAATGATTCATCTACGTAGTATTTTTGTCTCTATTGTCCTCACTTGTGCCACAGCGTTTGCCCCTCTGACAACCTTCAGTAATCATCAGGTTACTTCATCTTTCAAACATCGAGACGCAGCGTCATCCATCTCTGCTCTTCGCGCTACCCCGCCAACAATGGTAATTTACTGAACCATCAAAACTGCGATCGACACGATCGCTTATGGATTGGGAAAGACCGATAAAGTGAAAGGAACAGGTGTCTGGAGCATGTTTGAATTGAACAGGGAGACGACAAAGGAAGAGAAAGCGGTTGAGAAGGAAAAGAGTACTAACGAATAATTTCCTTTGAGTGTGACATCATATGTAAACATTGATCCTTCTTCACGTCCTTTGTGAAAATCGATGGGTACACAACTTTTATGTCCTGTCATCAAATGTGTCTCTTCAGTTAAAAACAACTTTTTGAATCATGAAACTGTCTATCACCAAAATACAAGAATTCTTGTGAATGACAGGTGAATGGATGAACCAAATTGGATATCATTCATGTTTACCTTGAGGAATATTGTAAACTCTTGTTGATGAGAGCCCGTTTTTTTTGTGGTTTATTAACAGTTCTAATGAGGTCACTTAGCTAATTACTGCACAGATTAAAGTGAGATACCAACAAACTTCTAGAATTTTCGATTGCGAATTGAAAAATTCTTCTCGCAGTCTCATCTTTCTTTCCAATTAGCGTGATACTTTGACTACATTTCTGCTTTTTTTGTTTGATTATCATTTTTCCAGTCAACCAATTCTCTCAAATGAAACGATGGTCAACAACTGTGCAAAAGTAAATACATCGTTCATGTGGCTTCCATATTATTTTCATAGAGATTTCATGGATGACTGTCAAAAAGCAATTCTTTCTCTCAAGCCCCTTTTTCTCTTACGGCAGAGATGATGACTAGTTAATACAAGAATTCCATTACTACCTTGGATGATAAAATTAAGTAATTTAATTGTCATGAGGTGGTGACCAATTTAGTATGAGGTCAGCACATTTTCCTGACTGGGAATGCAACACCTTTGAGTTGTTTCATTCTATTTAAGTACCTGAATGCTAATTCTAACATCTTCCTGATATTGATGACGTAAACTATACTACAAACGAGAAAATAAATGGACTTTCTAATTATTTAATTATTACTTAAAGCTTGTTGTGAGTGGAGGTTGATAGAGAAAAGTTCAATTTCATTTCGAGGAGCTCTTTTGAGAGGTGTATTCTGGACATGGTGGGGCAGCGTCAGTAATTAGGGGTCTGACTTCTGGTGAGCCTATCCTTTATTCTGAAAAATGTCTCATTGTGTCACCATCTAACTATGAGCTATACAAAACTGTATCTCTCTTGCCAGAGAGTGAGGCAAAAGCAGGATACTCTCATGGGCATCATGAAATTCAAGATGCATTCAAAGCCAAACTTGATAAAACTCTTGGGAATTAGGGGGTCATTATTGACAGTGTAATATTGAAAGGTTTAGAACTTACTCTATCGCTGTGTCAAACGATATAGCAAAAAGCTCAAACCAAGCATGGAAGTGCAAGGTTGGAGTTCATTTTAACAAAGCCATGTGTGCTTTTGATAGACCTATTTCGTTTTGTGTTCACATTCAACTTTGCCTGTTCACATTTCATAGTAGATTAAATGAGAGGAAGATTTGAAAACCAAGAGATCAGTATGTTTAGGATGTAGGTAAATTACAAAGTCCTTTCAGCTCCTCAACTCTTGACAAACCATGGGCCCAATTCCATTGTTACTGTAAGCTGAGGTGCTTTGTATGTAATATGTAGTTTACGTAAGGCTCCCTTTCTAGGGGATGATTGCCTTAATTACCGTGTTCTTATAATGGCTATCCCTTTCTTCCAACCCCAGTCACAGCAGATGCTTCCATGGTAGGTTTGGGGATTACTAGCTCTAGATTTCTAATAAGTGCACCACTCACTGGTTGGACCTGATCAAAAAATGTAGCAAAAGCAGGATCTCTACTCTGAAGTCAATGTCTAATCCTACCTCAACTGGTGTAACCAACTTTTTGAGGATATGCAAAGCATACTTGTCAGAAGATAGATGTGTTAGTACCTGTATGGGAATACAAGTGGCAATTCCATTATTCATACTGCTGTTGGAAAATCAGCATTGGTACTAAGCCACAATTTTTGTGATTTTCCATACTGCCCTTGCAATGACAGTATTCATTTTGTTCACATTTTGGCAATCACAGTCTGTGAAAGACTGACAAGAATTTTTGGCAAATATTACTGATCATAGTCTTTTTCCATAGAGCTCATATATTCTTAGTGTTAATCAACAGTATGATTACTGGCATTCAATGCATATGGGTCCTAATAGTATACATACCGGCACATTATATATACTGGTACCAACAGATATGTTAGGAGAATCATGTGAATGGAAATCATATGCATACCTGCTGGACAAATATGCATATCTGACTTAAGCTGTTTAGTATATATATTGTAACAGAAGAATATGTATAATTTCTGCCTTCTTTTCCTTGTTTCTTTCAAAGTTTTAATCATGACCTATACCCTGTAGTGGGGGGTCAATATGCATGTTACACAACAATATGCATATTGGACTCTGAATTGGTAGGATAATATACATATAGACTCATGAATATGTTCATTAGACATACTGAAGAAATCAATCATCAGTCGTATGGATGTGATTTTCATTTGCATATTGGATTTCAAAATTTTGGGTTTCTGTATGCATATTGAGCATTACATAGAAAAAATATGCACACAAGACAACAAAAGTCAGATATGCATATTTGTCTGGCAATTATTCACATGATTTCCAGTCACATAATTTCCCTAACAGATACAATGGGTAAAAAATTTCAAAAGTGGATAAGCTTACATCAATTTAAAGTAAACTTTCATCAAGACTTTTGTCAAATTTTGATGAAAATAAACATACATTATTCCTATGTATGATAAACTATAATCACATTTAGTAGTAGTTTACAAATTATATCACAGAACACTACGTTGGAAGAGCAAACTCCACCTGCCGTCAGTGGACTAGAAGTAGTTTCTTCTTCTTTTGAGGCTAATGAAGATTGGTCAGTTGGTCTGATGTCGAAGCAAGCCTGCAGTGGATTGCTTCACACTATCCAAAAGTCACTCATCTGACATCTACAGTTTTTGTAATGGAAAACTGGATGTGTATTATCTTTGGAAGCATCTTGAGATACCTCCAGTATTAATTGGAATAGTTCATGGGTTCCCCCGTGGTCTCGTGACACAATGGAGAGGAGTCTTACATCTTACCTAAAGATCTCATCTTTTTGACCCAAATACTCCTTTGGTGCGCCCATCCCGTGTCACGACACTTTCTCTCTCGCACCTCAGAGCTTGTGTCACTGTCACCTTTCAGTAGCAAGGTACACCTTGAAACCGTACGTTCCAGCACCTCAACTCTTGTAGTACCATCGGCCTAACTGCGTTGTCACCGTACGCTGATGTTCTTTGAATGTAACATGTAATTTCTGTAATGTTCCCTTTCTAGGGGGGGACGATTAGCTTTTAACCGTGTTCTAATAATGGTTATCTCTTTCTCCCGACCCCTCGTCACAGCAGATGCTTCCCGTGCTTCCAACATCTTCTTCCTCCAAGCGCCATTTGAGGAAAACCTTAGATTGAAAATCCTCTCCAGGAAAGGAGAGGGGAAGGAGCAATGGAAGAGGACAAATGTTGGTAAGCGAGAACGCTGAGACAGATTCTCTCCAACATTTCCCCTTGTCTGTGAGCTCTTGGGATAATTTCTCTACCTAGGATCTAGATGGTGAGTGTTTGGGCCCTGTGTTGGAATATGGCAAAAATTGTGTTACTATCATTCGCTCAGACACATTGTGGCTGAACTACTTAATATGTTGCCTGATATACTTCAGAAATGCGTCGCTAAAGCACCGTCCTAATGTCATGATGGTATACACTGAGCATTGACCTAGGTACATCACCATTGCTGATCCTAACCTGAGAGAGAGTGTTCCGATTTCATCCTTCCTTTTGTGTAGCGTGCCCTCACCAAGTCTACCCACTGAGTCCTTTAAGGTCTTCGTCACAAGTCTAGATGTGATGGATTCCATTCTACCATTTCTCCGGAATGCTGAGATGGCTGTGTCTTGTAAAGCTCCAGGGTAAGTAATTATCTGTTTCACTATTTCTGATGCTTGCGTGACAGGGCTTAAAACCTCATACTTTTTCAACTGTCTCATGGCATAGTCTTTTTCATTATTCTTCTGTCTCTCGAATGTGACCGAAACACTATCTTCCAAATTAAAGTTTTTGTCTTTATGTTTTGCTGAAGACCATCTTCGAATAACATTAGACTCCTCAGTGTGAGTACGCGCCTCCTCCTCTTTTCTCCCTGAGACACTATCATATACTCTCATGATCTCATGGCAAAAAAGTACCAGTATGATTAGCTGTGAGTTAGCCATTTGAAGACATGAAAAACTTCTTTCTGCAAATTCTATGATTACACAGGTAGGGACTGCCTTTTATTCTTTTCTTAAGTTTTTTCTGGAAAAAATCGAAGCTGGCATTGTAGAAAAATCAATGGTCTTCGTCTTTGCTGGGGTTTGACCTAACAGTCCCTGAAGGTCACATAAATGTCAGGTATGGAATTTCAGATTGAGCATGGAGCCAGAGTCGTGTGATTCTTAGATAAAAACGTTCCAAATCTTAGGGCCATTGTGAAGGCTCCCATGATCTTGATTCAGTGGACTCCAGATAGAGAGTTGAGGTATGGGTCGTGTTTGAGGCCAATTGATTAGGTAATCATGATCCATCTCTTCCGTGATCCAACTTGGCACTTTCATCTACTTGGCGTAGCAGCTTCTTCACGAGCAGTCTCTGCAGCACACTGGTGTTGTAATGCCCACCTGACGTCACTGTAGTCATTGCACACATCATGGGTACATCACTCTTAGCGAGTCAACAAGCGTTGACTCCTCAGCAGGGGAG
>JALLAW010000527.1:0-12664 GCA_036939535.1 Cyclotella kingstonii | reverse complement strand
GCATTTGATCCTCTAGTTCTAGTCTAACCAAGGTATGAAGCCAAAAATCTTCTGGTCGAACAGTTTTTGGACGACCTCTGTTTTTGGTAGCTATGGGAATAATATTGGAAGTACCTTTGTCAAATGGAGTCAATGAATCAAAGAAATCTGCAAATATCTTACAGACAATTTCGAATGCGTTAGCATTCAATCATGCGAGAGTGATGTATGTTTGATTATCGTGAGACATGAAGAATTTGCGCCATTCACCATTATGTGGAAGGAAGAGAGATTTCAGGGTATATCTCTCTGCTCTTCTACGTCTTTCCTCTATAGATAAACAATTATGAAAAACTCGTTACATATCTTGAATGTGTCGGAGGCATAGCATCTTTAGATGAATCACACGTCATGATATACAGCAAGGCATGATGGTAGTAATGGATGGAGACATGGTGTTGAGTAACCGCCGATTGTTTATTAATGTACAGGCATGGGGGGTATGGCATGATCTATACGAAAATTTCTCACAAATGCAATTTGGTTACAATTAGGTCTAATCGACTTTTGGGAGCACTCCAGTAAAATTGCATTTTTCAATTCCTACTCTCTCTTTCTCTCTTTAGAGAGAGAGGAGGACAAAAATATTATGGCACAATAGCAACTCTGTAATTGCCCCTTATATAGTAAAGTGTGGCATGATAAAAATAATTAGTAGTATGGTAATGTAGTATCGTTGTTTCGTATAAATTACTACCTCAGGTCCACTTTATAAGAATGGTTGTAGACTTATGGGCGTATCCCAGTCAAATACCCGACTTATCAGCCTGAAAATTTAATGGAAGATCAATTTTATAAAGACTCAATGGCTGTATAAGTTTGAAAAGAGTTAATGTCAAATATATATATGGTGCTAAACAATACATTTGCATTTTTGAGCTTTTTTGGGGAGAAATTTCGTAAGATACTCATTTTTAAATAGAAAATAATGTGCCTAAAAGAGCTCATTTGCTATTAGATCCTTAAGATTATTGTTTATTGTTTTCAAAATGATATAGGTATGAATTCACGAAGTTTGGCCATTTTCAAATGACTTTTAGCCAGTATCTTTTGATTTGTGAGAATCAGACAATAGCTAAGTATGTTGGTGTTGCAAAATTTTGGAGACGCATTTAACACTCACCCTCCTGAAAGGTACTCAAAAATTTGGAGTACATACGTAGGTGTCACGAAAATTCTTACACCCTGCATGACTCTCACATATTTTGAGCTACCACCACTCCCCCTCCCCTTGATCCAGCCACAACACCGGCACCGCAGTCAGGTGTAGCTCCTTCACCAACCTTCGCCCCAACTAGTTCATTGTGATGTGACGGTTAAGTAATGCTACACTACAGGCAGCGAGAAGGAGGCAATCTTGAAGCAGCTGCTGCTCTAAGCTCGCTCGTTTACATATGAACAATATACTCTGCGTAAACGTGCTCATATTCTGGACCACAAAAAATGAACCGTGCTGAAAGAATGGACCAGAGGTAGTACTACGTATTTCTTTATTTACTTAATCTTCAAATCTTGCGTACAAATCTACTACTGCCTCCATTGCTCTTTCTCTCAAGGGTAAGAAAGAGACACAAAGAATACTATATTATATAAAAGACATTATTAAAGAAAAGTTAGTACCATAATCTCAGTGACATGTCATATTATAGAATTGTACACTATAAATATAGAACAGGAACTATTTCATACACTAGATCAATGTATATCTCGAAAAAACTGCCTTCAGTATTCAGAAATGAGAAACGAGGTATGAAGGCATTGATTTGGTTTCAAAATTGAGAAATGAGGCATTGAGGCATTGATTCAGTGTCAAAAATGAGAAATGAGAAATGAGAAATGAGAAAGGAGACATTGAGGCACTGATTCAGTTTCAGGTATTTTTGAGGTTTCGTCTTCTTGTATTTCATACTAGTTTCTATCTGCATATCTACCGATCTACCTTTCCATTTTAAGTTTCGCAAAAAATAGAGACATTGATTCGGTTTCAGAAAAAAGAAATGAGGCATGAAGGCATTGATTCAGATTCAAAGAAGGCATTGATTTGGATCCAAGAACGAGAAATGAGGCTTTAAGAAATTAATTATAAAACGAAACTCAGTGTTGAGGAATCAGGTCCATGAGTATGTTTGTTATTTTACGTACTACTATACCTGTAAAGATTTCACCCCCTTCTTTTGTGTCTATATTTTTTCTTGATGGCACCATACTCACTCTTCTCTTTATTGGTACCTTGATTGGGCATTGTTCTTCCTAGTATACCTCTTCATTCATAAATCCTCTTGAGAGAATACTAAAACTAGGTAGAATGATCCATACTTAAATCATGCAATACTACTATATTAGTAATAGAACTACTGTACTAGTTCTTCTTTTACTGTTTAGAAACGTAATTTTCTCAGACTATCATACAATTATTTAAGTAAGTAGAAAAAAAAACTAATATGTGTAAGTATTGCAATTTCTGGTACCGTCCGTCCACATTTTTGAGAACCGTCGTTATTATAGTACTATACTGAAGTTGAGGGATTTTACAGTTGTACTACTATGTTTTTATGTGTGACCACTATTTTTCAAATGGCCATAACCGTTTAAGTATTGTTCATACAAAAATGAACCTTACATGCAACTATGTACTGCTTTAATGGGATTTCAAATGAAGTAGACTTTCTTTAAAATGCTTGCTAGAAAAAGTTATTAAAGAAGATACCAATGCGTATTTCGGCCTATTTTACGTTTTACTCCGCAAGCTACGGCGAAGTTTAGAAGGAATTCGAAATTCTGTTACATGGTTGAAGTACGTTAGATAGGCTACCCAACGCACCAATTACGAATGGGATCCACCAAATTTTAGCTGAGATATTCATGGTCGAATACACCCCATTTTTTCATCATGTTGGGATCGGTATCACGTTAATCTTACAGAATTTGGGCGAGGCGGTGCAAAATTTCTAGACTTGGCGTTGAATACTCCTGTCATGTGGTAGAAAACAATAATGATGTTGCAGATTGTTGGCTACAATCACGTATCTCGCAGGATCATAATATGTCAAGGTTTGAAAATCATTATTTAAGCGGCTAAGTCCAAGCTGAAACAAATAGGATTATGGTAAGTATGCAAATGAAACAGTAACTGCAGTAGTATGTAGAAATGAAATATTCAAGTGCTATTCAAATAAGTAGAAACCATACTGTAGAAAGAAGATCCTCCTTTTTCATCTATACCATCAAAAAATTTCGACAAATATTGAACCTTTGAAACGTCTTTTGTGAACATAAGTGATTGTAGGATGGAGAGTACTTACTCCTCACTGGCTCTCTCCCCAAAAATCGTGAAAACGAAAAAATGTAGACATACGTAGGATCGACCAAACAAGATCGACATACAAAGGGATGAAAAAGAGGTCTTACAATAAAAACCCGAGAGGTACTAAATAATTGTACTAGAATGGTACATATAGTAAGTACTACTCTGTCTTTTATTGTAACAGGAATTTTACTTACCTTTATGTATGCTCATCGACGTTGGACAACACCTATGTAGCAACATGAGATTCAGTTTTGACCAAAAATCAACTGATCGGCAGTGAGTACTCTCTCCTTGTGTGTGGGTCAAATTCCGAATATGGATAGAGTACATGTCTGGCAATTAAAGAAAATTGCAGTCTCAAGACATATTTTACAAACGTTTTACTGCTAATTAAATCCCCATAACATTTACTTTAGGAGTCAATATGCCTATATCTATTTTAGGCTGCAGCTAAAAATATAGCATGTGGGCAAAAAAACTCAATTGAGGGAAAGAAAAACCACACTCACAAGGGAATGCCAGTGTATAAACTGGTAGTTTTAGGCAGTTGGTGAAATGCCAGTATCCATAATTTTTGGTTTTAACTTAGGAAGTCAATGTCAGTCTCGACATTGACATTACCTCAGATACTTCAATTCTCATATGTAGCAGTTACTCGCACGAACCTATCCTATGCATACCTATCTACTATGCATGGTACTATGACCTGACGCACCCTAAGTACATACCTAATATACTATAGTAGCACCATCCTATCTAACATATCAGGTATTTGCTATATAGAAATAGAACTTTAGGCTATACTACTATAAGTAGAAACAGTTCTGTAATACCACTATTCTACCAAATACTGAATGACATACTCCTACCATTCATTGTTTTGCCTCTCTCTATAGTTCTCTCTTGAAAAAGACATTCCTTCAACTTCACTACCCTTCTTCCTGAAGTTGAGGGATTTCACTTAATGGATAAATTAGTGTTTTTCTCTTTAAGGCTATAATATCCATAGTGTGGTATATCTCACCCTTCTCGTCTCTCATGATACCACTATTCGACTGAATAACTTACCACCTGCTATGTAGATCTCTCTCTACTTCTCTCTTATGAGGGAAATTCCTTCAACTTCCCTCAATTTCTTCCCAACTTATAATAATACTTATGTTTAATTGACAAATTACAATTGACGTCAGAAAAATAAGGAATTACCATTCGCGTTAAATTAACTAATTAAAAACAGTTAACTAACCATTTATGACTGCCAAGGGTAGATTTTGAGCCCAAAACTGAAATTTTGTTGATATGATGATTGCCAATATTGTCTGTCCACTGTATGTCGCACATACTTTTTGTGTTGTTCAATTTTATCTCCTTGTACACAGAAATTACCAATGGGTGACCAATAACATACAAATGACATCTTATAAATGGGAAATGTACGGTGCTTACCCACATGTAAGATGCCCAAAAACCGATGGTTGTCCGCTAATGATAATTGTTTCTGACCATTTGTACCTGATCACTATCTGAGCATAACTAAGTTTCGAACGGATATGGGGAATACCATATGCATAATTGAATCCAAGAATCAAACAGCTTTCTCTCAATGTATAACTTGTATAGGTGAATATTTGAATTAGAGCCACTAGCTGTTTTTACTGTCGGTAACCTATTAAACTCCATCCAACGTACATTTGAAAGCATTTGATAAGGCCCTTCTAGAAATAAAATATAGAGCCTTTTTGAGTAAAGAGTAATTGAATCATTGAATTACTATGGTAGTAATTTTTGTGAGAATATGGCTGATTACATGAAAGTGGAATTTTTATCATTACTATGTTTTTATAGTTGGTGTCTTGTATTACTCCCCACCATACAAAGGGTTTATATGCAACTAAAAAAGCAGAGTTGAAGTTCTATACATTTGCTGTGGAATATTGACAGACAAACATTGCTGCTGACTGTATATAAATGGAAGGTGCAGGTTATGAGCCCGAACACCAAAAACGTCTGCTCTTTGAATAATCACTAAATTGTCTGTTGGCCGTACATTGTGCGTGCTTTTCATGTCTTGCAGTATTTTGCCCATTTACAGACAATATTGCACTTTGATAACCATATGGATACAGATAGTAGTATACACATGGTAACTGTGATGGTACTACCATGTGCATAATGACTGAAAAATGTGTGGCTGAATATAATTGTTTAATTGTCTTTAACCCTTTTTAGATTTTGCGTATGAAGGATCATTATAATGCAGTTTGTATAATGCAGTATGAATAATCTGTATGCTCCCTGTCAAATTCACAGTTTGAATGACGGCATTAAACATATGTTTACTGAAGGAAAATAGGTTAGGGCAAGTGTACAAATGAATATCATATACATATTCAATAAGGCAAATAGATGTCGGGGTGATTATTCATTTGATCAATATACATATTGATCACAAAAAATGCTCATTATGTATAATGAAATTAAAAAATTAAGAACCTAATAAGCAAACGGAATAAATATGCATATTTTTGTTGATTATGCATATAACTCGTGATTGCATGTATCATGATCAACCTTTTTGTGTCACAATCTTCAGGGCGTGACCAAAATGAAAGCGACGATGAGAAAAAAATGCCTATTCTCGTTGATATATATATAGGAAATATGTAAAGTAAAAAATGCATATTGGACAAGCAAATATGCATTTTACTTCTATTTATATATTCACCCTAACATATACATATTTTCACGATTATATATAACCTTTATCTATTTGAATCTATCATTCCTACACCTTGCATGATTTCACGCATGAAAGGTTTTAGATTCCAGTATGTATAATTGATTCCATGACTGTTAAATGTGTATATGAATTTCATTTGTATATTCGCGCTAACATATATATTAGGAGAGAATTAAAAGTGTCAAAACACTATGCGTTGAGCGTACAGTATATATCCAGTTGGCTAACAATATGAACACTGAGAGGGGTATTTATGAGCTCAAACATCTTATTTTTGATTGTATGTACTATTATTGCTGATGTTTGTATGATGCAGTCTATCACCAATTTCAATATTTTCATGTATCACCTGTGATCTCTAAAAGATGTTTATCACCGACGTCATGCCTGAATTTTGAACCCATATGGGTATCGCTACATATTGACAATATATATACTGCATGCTAAACTCATACGGACATCTCTGAAAAATGACAATATAGGAAATCGCAAAATTTGTGCAGCTCTGCACAAATGGAGATTTTTGCTGACAGTATAGGTAGTTTATCTAACACTATATCTACTGCTGTATATATCATATGGGTACCACCATATATTTGATTAGTAAAAATAATCATTTATGGAGAGCCAAAAAAAATTTTTTAATTACACACATGGTAAGTTCCACCACAGTAACCATATTCATGACATCAGCTGTATCTACATGGTCATCAATTTTTGATACCCATCCATTAACGGGTGAAGCAATGTATGAAAAAGCATGTATAATATGTAGTGGACAGACAACATTAACAATTCATAAGCGGATGTTTTAGATTATTGAGCTCATAACCTATATATATTCCTTCTAACCATATGTAACTGAGCTCCGTATATATACTATTACAAGCATGCATACTATGAGATATATATTATCGGAAATTATTGAAGTAATATTGGTTTACGAAACATCTTCCATTTCGGAAAAATCCTCTCAATCATTTGAGGCATTTTTAGTAGTATGGTACCTACTTCTTTGCACTCTCTGAAAATACATTTTCACCTTGTGCTTGAAAAGATCTGTTTTACATGTGGTATGCTGCAAGAATAGTACTTTTCCAGAACTAAGTCTATCTGTCCAAGCCAAACGAAGTACTTCAATGTCAACATTGTCTTTAATTAAAGTCAGAGGTTCATCATTATCTTTCAGAGAAAAAATTCCACAGTCTATGCAAAATTAGACATAAAAATTTCATTACACAGTTGAATACTATGATAAAACCATTTTCATGATCCCATACTTCCATACTAACTTTACGATAGTTCAGATACGGTAGACTGTACAAAGATTCAATCTAAATGAAAGTTATTCGAATCAGAAAGCACCTTTCCACATGTTGAATTTCACAAAAACTGATTTTCAAATTAGTATGAACACATCCATGCTGTATTTCCCTACATATCTTACACTTATACTGGATATGACATGTTTTGTTCTACTGAGCTTGACTTTCATCTTTTTGTGAGGTGGGTCAAAGCTCCAGTGGTGTCCCCTCTTGAACAACAAATAATATCCTGTACAAATGGTTCTTCACAGGTTGGCAATCATGGGTGTTATTTTTAATGAGTTCTTCAACTAGTAGAGTATTAAAATGACATTGTTTTACATCATGATCCTCCTCCACGACATAACAGATGACTATCTTTTCAAGCAATAAATCCAGAATACCCGAAGGGAAAAGAGTAAGAGTCATGCCCACGAACTAACATGTAGTTTCTATTTACAATAGAAAGAATGTTGTGTCTATCGATATAGGGACAAATGGCAGAGTAGGTTTCACAGTTTTTAGTTGCCTCAGCTCCAGTTGAACTCTTCAATTTATCTCCAATGCTACCAAATCACATTAGCCTCATCTTACAGTGACTGATGGGAGGAGATCAAATGACATCATTCTCTCAGTCAAGCCAAAAAACGGCTGAAGCATAGGTTAAGAAGAGTGTCCATCTTGTGGAGCGTTGAGTTCATACCTATTACATTTTACAAAAAGCTTGTAAGTAGCAAGGTATCTCTTTGAAAACTTTTCAGTTCCATATTTTACGACTCTATAGAAGACAAAGACAATTAATATACACTCTTTGCAGCAGCAACTGAAGCAAAATATCAGACATGGTAAAAGTAGAGTCTTCATGACATCAATTCCGTGTATTTCTTCTTTGTTTTCTCTCTCTCTCTCAGCATCATCCTCACCCTGTAAAAGCTTCAGCTGCAACATTTTTGACTCATTATTCATGCTGCATTCTGTATTTTATATCAGCTCTCTGATTTCTTATCAATTGCAACACAGTGAGGCAACCCACGATTGAACCTGTCTCAACCCTTCCCACACCAGCAGGATTTTAAATTATCTACATAGAGTTAGTCACTGGTAGTCATTTCAATTTTTCTCAAAATAATTCACCAGCATGCAATGATATTCAGATAAAACATATTTGCAGGGTGAGGTGGAGACTCAATAAATCCCCAAATACACTGAAATAAATGGTAAAATGGTTACAAGACGATAAGAACAATAAATTAGTAAATTAACACTTTAAACTACCAAGAGAATATGTTAGACAAGAGCTTTGAAATTCCTGCGCAAGACAGAAATTTTGCTATGGCTGGAAACAAGGAAAGTGTAATTCAGTAATGTTGAAAAGTACTCATACATTAGTTTAAGACCATACATTTAACATGAAACATATTCCATAAAACATTACCAAAACTGTAACCAAAAAACAAGCAACTTATAGAGAACATCCCAAAGCGCAACTCTGATTCTCATTCTAGATAATGGTGACCCCAATGTTTGCCCTTCATGGTACATAAATAGAATATACTGTAGTGATGAAAAAAATTATATCCAAGAATGCTATCCAACAAAGGAATGTGTGAGCTGCACTAATGTGAAGCTGAATATCATTTTTTACTAGTTCTTGATATACTCAAGAATTTGCACTATTATCTCAAATTATACTGCTACATAAAGTAATCTCAAGTGGAAAACACCTGATTTCAAGTTAACTATACTCATGACTGATTTGGAGCGAATGTTGAATGATGTATCTTTTCAACTGGCATTTTGTGAGCTTTCAATTCATTCTAGTTAATTTTAAATCATGTCATTGAGCCATATTCTTAGTGTTCAATAATTTCCTTTTGCTCTGGTGGACTTGACCTTTTTATTTTTATTCATATTCAAAATGAATTATTATATGATGAGATGAGTACTCACTTCACCATAAAATAAAGGTCAGTTCCTCATCTGGAGTCAAAATTTAAGGCTGTATGTTCAACTCAAAAGTTAGCACAAACTGCTCATAAAACTAAAATGCACCTTTAAAACTTTTTTCAAAAAAACGTGATAAAATATATGATCATAGAAAGATAACTACTGTGGAGAGATTGCCCTTTTGTGTCAAATGATTACAAATTGGTCATAAATGATCACTTTTTGGTGGCTATTGTAGTGTAAGTAGTTGCTAACACATCAATGCAAAATGATTTTTTCCTTTCCTCCAACAAGTGAAATTCAAGTTTCACCTGTACATACAACCTAATTTCTTTTACTTGCCATTTCATATTTATTAGTTAAGACAAAAGGCTAAACATCTAAGCACGGAAGTGGGAATTCTACCTAGAAAGTCAGTTTCGAGCAAGGAAATCTGCTAGGAAGTTGGGACTTAATTAGGTTTGTGAAACTCTTCCATATGAACAAGTTTAGAGGTTCTTGAAGAAGTAGAGTAACCTCAAGAGTAACCAGATTCTGGCAGGGAGACATGAGTCCCACCTGAGATGAAATATTGCTAAGCAGTATCTCTCTGTAATCTTAACATAGTCATATTAAGAGAGGTTTAGTATGTGTGGTTCCAAGCGAAAGTTGATTGGCTAAGCATTTCATAGTTTTGAAGTATTGTATGTCAGGTTTGTATGATTTCAACAGCACAATGTCTGCATTTTTAAATGAGTAATTGTGAGTAGTTTTGCACGATGCTGCTGGAGATCATGCACCCATGTATCATGCAACATAGTAAATTGATAATCACATTTCCAATGGTATAAAAATCTCATTGCCTAATACTTCTAATTCATGGCTTTATCATTTTCCATCATTACCTCTCTCATTTTGAAACAAACAGAGTTAATACCAGCCAGTAGAGGGGACATTGTTTGAGCTGCAATCTAATAATTAGAGACAATGTTTGGCAATCAAGATAAGGAGCATGATCATCGATTTGTCAAAGCTACAGCTGCCTGTGTCGGTCTATAAATATGTCCTCCCCAAAATTGAGGCATTCCATCTGATTGATAAATCGAGGGAATATATTTTCTAGTTGTAGTACCTCCTTGATATGATGGATATCCTCCTGATGTTGAAGAAGAGGACTCAAACTCGTTATTACCAACATTTGTTCCTTCAATATTACCATTGCTGACATTCCCAATCGAGACATAGCAATCACTTCTACCAGCAGTGTTGTTCATCATTCCTGCAGGTTGACTTCTTCCATTAGCAACGGCCACATCACGTAATTTGATGTATCCAATAATGCTACAGTAACTCATCGCTAGCATCGTGATGGAGACACATAACATCCACATGAAGTAAATCAGTTTCGAGCCACACCATCTAGTCTCAATGACTAAGGTGTCATCATCAGCCTCTTTCAGATAGGCATCATCAGCATGGTTGAAGTAGTATTTGTATTCTTGTTGCCCTCTATCATAACAATGACCGACTATAAAAACTGAGAACCACATAAATAAAATACAAATCAAAATGCTCAGCTTCCAGGGCCCAGATCTCGGGCGCATAGATTGATATCCGGTAGGGTACAGATACTTCATGAGTTGATCGACATAAGCATCTCCGTAATGTTCTTCGTATATAGCATCAGGTTGTAAATCGAGTTTATATGTGGGCTGGATATCGATTGGCGTTGATCTATTTTGAAGTTGATCACTGCTACTGTTGACTTTGTTTTGAATTTTTAGCATATTACCTTTGATAAATGTTTGATTGAGATTCATATTCACATAGTCTGACGGGACCGGTAAGGGCACGTGAGGATTTTGGAAATTGATAGTAGGTCTTTTGCTAGGATCCATTGTTGACGGTAGAATATGCCTTGGATTACCCATATATTCATGTGGCGTAGATGTTAACTGAGGTTGAATATGAGCATCAGATTGTGAGAGTGTCTGCATCTTCCTTGATGATTCAATAGCATAACTTCCACTTGCTTCCGAAGAAGATTGTCCAATATTTTGTTCCTGTCCAGGAACAGCTTCATCCTTATTATCCCAGTCTGAAGAAATTGTTCCAAGAGTTCGAGGCTCTTCAGGAATGGGAGCCCAGTGATCATTTTTCAGAGTGTGAGTAATTGAATGAAGATCGTTTGGGTTTCTTTCCTTTGGAGGAGAAAATATTCCAGGGTTCATAAGGTTGTCATATGCCTGCTCACAGCTGTATCTGTCCGCAGTTTCATTTAGGCCAGAGGACGGATATCCTTCAAACACGGGAATCAAGCTCCGATGTTTTTTACCCGCACTTCCTTTGATTCGTCCGCCTCGACTTCTCAACGTCCCTCCGCCGCCACCTAAGCCGTCCTCGTTCGACAATGCCGGCGAAATTGTCTCGGCGTATGCCCGAAGTGCGAAGCGGTATCCTGCCGCGTAGTCTGACGTAGAAGTAGATCCAACTTCCGACGAAGGATTCGGATGGTCGTCAAACGGCTGTCGTGCGTTGCTGGCGATATCGTTTGATGAGGGTCCAATGAGATCGGGCGGTTCGTACAAATCCGTGTCATCTTTCTCTTTCTTTTTCTTCTTCAATGTAAATTTCATGACGAAACCTGGAGATTAATGACGTTGATATAAACGTTGACGTCAGTTACGTAGGATGCGCTGCATTAGCCGATGTTGCAGGAGGGAGAATGCCCATGTTCGTTCATAGGCCATAGGCTTAGGCCTAGACGCCCATGATTATCAGTATCAGGGAGGTAGACAGTTGACGGGAAATAGTCATACCTGGATGAGCGTAGGTACAGAGTGGTATGATTCAACTGAATTCAAAATTGAAAGCATCTGCACGCATGGGAGATACCAATCTTGTTTTTTTTTAATTGGTTGGTCTTCATGAAAAACTGTACTATGCTCACTAGGAGTAGTAGTAATACTTTTTATTGGTCTCTTATGTAAAGGATTCCCTCGTCCAACACTCATCCTCTCTCTCTAGCTCTCTCTATAGGGAGTGAGTGCATTCCCGGCTCAAATAATTAGGTGCGGCCTCCAACTCAGGAGGAGTTGAGAAGTAGGAGTTGATGGGAACCCATTGCTCCTCTCTCACAGTTTTCATCTCCCCCTCATCTTGACGTGAATTTTTCACCGTCAAAAATGACACCCTCTGTAGTCACAAAGCCGCCAATGATCCTAAGATGGAATTAGTTTACAATTATGACATTCTAATAGTCTACCTATTTCTAACACCAACTAAGGGGCGGGTTACACATGTCGCCGACACACAAAAACGACATACCTTAAGTAGAATTTTTACTTT
>JALLAW010000526.1:0-12667 GCA_036939535.1 Cyclotella kingstonii | reverse complement strand
GTTCTCGAGGCTATCAATCACTGTAGCAATGGCTACTGTGACTTCACGCCATGGTGAGCGAGATAGCTTGTTTTCCATGTTGCAGTGATGTTTCAATGGTGAAAATATGAGCAACTGTTGAAATGTAAATTTGGCACGCTCCGAAAACGTCGAAAACGTCATATAATCTAGTTGGGCCTATGGTAAACAGGTATTATTCTGCGATGCATGAATATTCATTTTATGTCTGCATTAAATAAAATTTATTCTAGTCGAATTTTACTTTGTAAAATTTTGCGACATGATGGTGACAGTTAACCCATGTTGCTGACATGTTGCCGACATGTTGCCGACATTTTTCAAAGTAAAATTTTTACTTAGGTACGTCATTTTTGCGTGTTGGTGACATGTGTAACCCGCCCCTTAGTACTTTTTGACCAACTTCATAATCATAATCTTTTCTGTCCTTATTTTCATGAGCCATGTTAAGATCTGTCTGGCTTTGCCTATATTCTCCTACTTTGTTCAAGTCAGCAATATAAGGGATGTCAAAATGCATGTCCCGCGCAAAGATTACTGTGCCTGGAGGAGCTTTAAGTACTGCATGCTATGCAGAGCGAATAGCCAATGCTGATTCTGATAGGAAGATGTCTATGTCCTCAGGTGCTACTGATATTGCCATTTCTAGTTCAGCAGTGCGAAGCATCGTCATTAAGACTTGATGCACTCGCTCCAAGATTACACTTGCTTGTGGGTTCTTGACACTGGTTGGCTTACGCTTAATGCCTTATGTGTCATTCTGGTCATGAGGCGGGCGTATTGTGTTGATCCGACAAACCTCGTTGGCATGTACACACAATTTTATAAAGCAAACTTGGAGGTTAGTCATGTCCGTTGAAGCCAATGTTAAGACACAAAGTACTTAGAACATCAGGTGGAATAGGCGCTTATAAGGACCGCCTAGTTTACCAGATGCCCCAGTCCCATAGCACAGAGTATGATTTTCAGAAGATGTAGCGTCTACTATGTCTTCTACAATGTGAATCTCAGCATTGCTCGAATTGATTTCAAATTCATCAAACTCATAGTTGATTTCATGACAAGTGTCTAGCAGTGCCTGATAGACCTTGTTAGAAAAATGTTTCTTGTCTGCTTGGGATTTGAAACGGAACTTTTTGGTATTACAATTGCGTAAGGACGATTCAACTGATGGAGTGCGGATACATTTGTTGATACATGCATTCAAATTATTGATATGTTTTGTTGAATGATTGCCGTTACAGGTGTCACAAATTTGTGCATCAAACCATGCCTCATAAAAGTGGTATCTGGGTCAAGGCGTGTACATAGTCAGATGACTCGAGTGCCTTTGTGAAGTATGTTCTCTTGACAGGAAAGTACTATTTTGAGAAGTTGATTCTGAGCATTGATTTTTAATGGTAAGGGCAGAATACTTGTAGATAGACCGTTAGCTACATCTGAAAGTTGAATTTCAAACAATTTATTTCCTGACCAATGTGAGTAAAATGGACTTGTTTTGATTCCCATTTGTGCACCTTTCTATGAAATCTTCATTGCTTGCTTTCCTCATTCTATTAAGGAAACGATGAAGTAGAATATATGGTCGATCTAAATGAGAAAGAGAGAAGACAGCAGCTTAGAAACGGGAGACTGAGAGGGGAAGCTTTTTTCCTTCAAACATGGCTAAGTTGAAAGTGTTGATAAATGTTTGGAGAGCTGGCTTAAATTCAAAGACGAGATTCCTTTTTCCACAATAAGTTTGAATGATGGAACACCACCTCGTTCCTCTAAAGGTACCACATAAATGGTTTACGTAACTTGAATAATTAAATCTGGATCAGTTGATTTTTTGAGGACTGTTTGTGTCCATTTACTGCTAACAATATCAACACCTTGACTGTATGTGCGTAGAAATCTTTGATATTTTCGTACCTTTGCAAGGCTAAATGCTAGTACTTTAAAAGTAGGTCAATGTAATTAGAGCCTCAGAGAAGGACATCTGGGTCGAAGTTATCACTGTCAGGCATCTTGAAGATGTATGAACAGTCATGAGTATTTGTACATTTCGTAAAACTCTTGATTGTTGTCTGAATGTCAAGAGTAGAGCTACCAATATCATTCAATGATGCGGATGACAGGATTTTGTCGACATCAGGCATCCTAAGAACGTGGGGTAGAGCGATGAAAGCTTCTGCTCTAATTTTAATTGAGTCTTTAGTGTAAAGCCTTGATGGTTGAAATTTTTATTTTTTTTGCTCAATTTCATTTGCAGTGCAAGTGCCTTGGTGAACACAGGCTAGAGAAGAGCGTAGCAATGGTAGGTTAGCTGGTTTGCATTATGGTGGTAGTATTCCATTGGTTTGAGAGGATACAACAGTTTTGACTACTGATGCTACCACACTACATATGACGAAGAGTATTCCTAGTTCATCATTAGTGTCATTGCTGGTGTTTTTGCCACTATTGGTAAAGCTACTATCATCAAAGTTATTGTGAATCGGTGGCATAATTGTTTAAAATTGAGATTCTATATTCATTTCGTGATTGGGTGTGTGCTTACAATATGAAGAATTGTAGTGATCAGAGATTTGTGTTTTTTCAGGTTCATTGAGTAAACATTTGGGAATGGAGATATGGGGAGTTTAGAAACAGAGATTTAGGGATTCTAGAGATTGATAGGGATCATGTATTGGAAGGGATCAGGCATTGAAAGGGATCAGGGAATGTTGTTTTAAATGTGCCGTTACAAGTGAGAGGCGTCATAACCTTTTGAGACTGTATGCTTCACTGATGGGGAATGTTTAGCTTGGAGACGAGACTGATGGTTTAATTGGTGAAGTGAACGACCGATGATCGAAACGTCTTAGCTAAAAACTGTGAACTAATAACAATTACTATCTACTATCCTATTGAGCCTCTTCCTTAGATACTCACAAGATAAAATCTATACTTTCGGAAAAGGGACAGTATAATGTACTATATAGGATAAATAAGTATGGTAGATGAGCATAGCACTCCTACTAGATAGTCATAGGTATGATAGTATCCGTATATGGAAGAAACCTAGATATAAATAGAGAAGTACAATTTATAACTGGGTCAAAAAATCGGCGCTTCAGGAGGGCCACATATTTTTTGAGGCTTCTATAAACGGGGATACCTCTCACAGTAACAATTAACGGAAATTAACTGTTTATAACTGTGGATTGCTAAAAAATTAACCATATAAAACTGGCTATTTTTCAAAGTGACAATTTATAACTAGGTAATGCTTAAAAATATCCAGTTATAAATGGGTATATTTTCAGATTACCCATTTATAACTGGATATTTCTCAAAATAACTGTTTATAACTGGGTAATAGAGAAATGACAATTTATAACTAGGTATTTTCAAAATGACAATTTATAACTGGATATTTCCAGGTGACAATTTATAATTGGGTGATTTTTAGATTGATGATTTATAAATAGACAGTTGTAAAATACCCAGTTATAAATTGTCATCTAAAAATACCCTGTTATAATTTGTCATTTTTGACTCCCCAGGTATAAATTGTCATTTGAAAATACTCAATTATAAATTGTCATTGACAATTTATAATTGGTTAATTCACACAAATAGCCATTCAAGATAGTCTATTTGGAATAATGTAATTTCATTCAGATCTGGTAGTAGCATGATAATGATGTTGATAAACATTCAATTTATTCTTTATGGCATAAAGATTATTGACCAAGAAATTTCTACAGCAAAAATTAGTTTTCTTTTTCATGATTGCAGCAAAGGTTGTTACTCCCGTGACACCTTTGTGTGCAAAAAAGACCATTAAGAAAATATTTGCTTCTTTCATGTTGCATTGTCCTCTGCAGTTACTTTTTATAACCCCGTGGCCTTGTCCTCCTGACATATCAACAGCTCTAGCTGCCTCTCTCCCAGTGATGCGAATCATTCCTTGCCATTCCTAATATGCTCTCTCCAAGCCAACTTGCTCCCTATTATTACCAGCACCATCAACCACAGTAATGTTATGGCGTGCATATGTTTGTCGAAGCACCCTATTTTTAACTGCAACCCTAACATTACCATTATACAATAGGTCCACTGCTACACCAATGATGTTGATTCCATCGACCTCAGTTTGGTCAACTTCATTTAACCCCACATACACTACATCGCCCTCCTTCAGATCACCACTAAAAGCACTTGCTCTCTTTTTCATTTTAGTAACGGCTCTCTTCATGAGTTAAATGCATCTCGATGCAATTGCTTCCTCTTTGATCTCACCATTAAAACATTTCTATTATAGTCCTGGGTGTTATACTCTTGTATAGCTGCTGTTGTCTCTCACTGGCTGGTAGACAAAATAACAATCCCCATCCATGTACTGGTCCAGTGTTGCCATCCTCTTCATCATCGAACTCACAAATCAAATCTGTACCCAGTTCATCTATTAACTCCCACTTATCATTTCTCACCTTTTCAATACATAGCGGCAGATTGGCGAAATCTGATGCATCTCTGTTATGCACTATTGCATATTCAGTACCAATAGGATCATAATGTAGCTGGTTTAAAGGCAAATCATCAATTTCTTTACTTAAATTAATCCAATGATTACTGAGCATTATTATCATTATCATCTAAAACATAAAATTGTTTGAGAGAATGATTATTATAATGTGAGTAAAAGTTTAAAAAAAAGTCAACAGATGTCCGGCATAGTATTTACCTAATTTATCTTCACTGGTACTTGTAAGGACATCTTTGCCTTCTATCTCAACATCAGGATCAATCTCTGAAGAATTATTATTTACATCAACATTAACAGCGCAAGTGTCAACATCTGTGTTCAATTCTGACAAATCATTACCTGCTATATTTTTGTTTCGCAAACATTGTAAGTAATTATAATAAAAATGAAATAAATGGTAAAGATAGTCAATGAGAAATTACCTGTATCTTCTAATGTTCTCTATTTATCTGTATCTACAGTAGGCGCAATATAACCCTCATCTTCAGTCATAACAAAAACTTCATTTCGATTAATTTCAGTTATTTCAGTTATAGCCTCAACAAAAGCACCATCATCATCAGTCTTCATAACGTTTCTCCCAGCAACATCAATTAACCCCATCTCACGTAGTCAATCATTTTTCCACTTAATCCTGTCTGCATGGTACAACTCATAAGGTGACAGCACTGTTGCAAATGTTAAATAATGATGTCATCTTTATAAATACATTGAATGAAAAACTTACTTTGGACACCATCAACATTTGAACAATCACTGACACTACCGCTGCCTTCACTGCAATCTTGCTTGGAATCTCTACAAGTAGTTATTGGTGTATCAACTGTTTCATTACTGTCTGGCTGAATAACATCTATCAACTCGTCTTCAGTGTACAGGTTGACAAGTAGTTCTGACAATAACGGCAGATTTGAAATACCACATTGAAGAAATTGGCCAAAGGTGATATGGTAAGGACACTTGTTACCAATTGTCCTATGTAATTTTGTATTGTACCTCCAACATATTTTGCACCCAATATTCCAATGAGACAAATTGTCATCCCACATCCATACTAAATACTCTCAAGTGCCCTGTTCAATCGCTCTACTCCCCCATTTGTTGTAAAGAGTCAACCCTTTAGGGTGGTCAGGGCGATGTACCTCCCTCAATCAATCAAACAAGGTCTCAAAGCATATCACTCGACGGAATTTATCCAATCAGACTGCCATCAGGATTCTTCGATGGCTGCTCGAGCAAAACATCACCATCGTGCTCAAAACATTGGACTTGATATTTTTTGATGTATTCATCCAACTGTCTGTGACCCTCTCAGCAAAGAGTGGCAATGGAGATGCCGCGTTGGTGTCACTTGATAAAAGTGATTTGTATTTGTATTTGACATGATCCATCAACTGCATGTTGAAGTGCTTGTTGGCATCATCATCTTCCAACACTTTGTAGAAAGCAGCCTTCTGCGTTTCATATTCCTGGGCATTGCCAACTGCACTGCATTAATGGCAAAGGTCCAACTAGAACTCATGGCAATGAGCATGGGCATCAAGAATGCAAGGTTTGAAAGTGATGAGTTTTTGTGAAGGACTGACAGAAAGCAATGGGGTGCTGCATGTGGTCATGAGCTGCTGTTTGAAATATAGGTGATAGACCAGTTGTCTGCCATGCTATAGTAGAATAGTGGTAATTTTATAAGATAAATTTAATTTATATCTCCAATGGAGAATTTTAAAATTAGGGCTCATAATGTACCCTATCCGTTTATAGCTCGGTAATTCCCCAGTTGTAACTGGTTTCTTTCGCGTAAACAGTTCTTACAGTTGTTTCTAACTGGCCCCCCCTGTTACAAATTGCCACTAGAGTATACTCCTACTAAATGCTATAGTATGTGTGGGATGTCCCGTCTGCAACTCTGGCGTTCTTCTACCACCATTGGACCTTTGGCGTATTGCAGTGCATTGCATTCCCAACTCAACTGTCACCCCACAAGATCGGCACCTCCTGACTTGACAGATTAGGTCAACAGCCAAAAGTGCCGGCAGATTTGCTCAACTGTTGAAAGTATGATCAGCTGGAAGCCATTTGTTACTACCACACAACAGCGTCAATTTACTTGTGAAAGAAGAGCTTCTCCATGGACATGGTGCATTTCACTGCAACGTTGCTTCATAATTGCATTGTGTCTGTCTTTCGCATTGGTACCAATAGCATCGATACCTACATGTCCTGCATTCGGAGACATTCATAGAAAGATAGAAAACAATCAACAGGCACAACATAAGTACCAGAGTAAAAATATTCACTTGTGTTTTGCTACATATGAGCATGACTCTAAGCTTCATTCTATACAAGATGCGACTAATCTAATTGACGAAATCGGATGCAATCGTAACATTCCGAGTATTGTATCCCACACAGCAAATCATACGAACTCAACTTCTTTAGGCAAAAACAATACGGAGTTTATAAACGGAACCTCTGATGGAATGATCATCACCAAAGTTTATAGCGTTCCATCCGAAGGCTTTCGAATGTTTGGTGACGTTGCCAAACATGATGGGATGCCAGTGATACTTGACTTGTTTACCCTTGAGGATCGACAAAGATTGCATTTGAGTGTGAATAATGTTACACTTCCTGTAGCACTGATGCTCCTTGACTCAAATCTTTACCCGACTCAATCTCGTGCTCGAAAATCTATTAGACAACGTGCAATATGCATCAGACGATCCAGCAATCATCCGGCTCACAATGGTTTGAAAGAGCTGGGCAAAGTCGATTCACGTGTGTATCCTGGTGATGCGATCGGGTTTCAACAACGTTCTGGATCAGACTATTATGCTATTCAAGGAGTACCGTATCGACCGCCTTACTTCGAAGTTCCTGTAGTATATGAGGATGACTATATGGCTATTGTAAACAAGCCCCCTGGAGTAGTTCTCTATCGAGCTGAGGGTGGTAGAGGAGGTGGAGCACGAGGTGGAGGTCATGGAAGAGATACATTGCTCTCAGCTTTGCCATTCATTTTGCAACCTTCATCAATTGATGGAGATAAGTTGAATGATGGTGATCACCCCTTGAATCGTCCTCAGCCAGTCCATCGATTGGATAGATCTACGTCTGGTTTAGTTGTTGTCGCAAAGACGAAATTTGCAGCAACACATCTTGCACAGCAATTCGAATTAAGAAAAGCTAAGAAAACATACATGGCAATAGTGAATGGCCATCCTGTGCAACCTGGAAAAATCGAGTCAACATGGGGTGAATGGAACATGATCGACTTCAATCTTGATGGTAAAAATGCTGTTACAGAGTGGAGAGTTATCAAACAAGTCAACTCGAAGAATGGAAATGGTGGAGTCCTAACACTTGTTGAATTGAAGCCCTTAACAGGTAGATACCACCAGTTGAGGAGACATATGGTGCGTTCCTATCTATTTATCCCAACTTTGCATCATCAATTTATTTGAGTTTGATTTTATTTGTGAGATTTCCAGGCATGGGTATGCAATAGTCCTATTGTAGGAGACTCAAAATATGACCAAGGAGATGAAGCTGCAATTCGCTTGAGAAAACGAGGATTATTTCTTTGTTCAAACAAAATTGCCATAGAGCACCCATACTACAATAAGCCTAACGGGCGGAATGAATGGAGCAGAATGAAATATGAGAATGAGTCAACCATGTTGTATGAAGAAAATAAGACTGGATGCATCATGGTAAAGGCAAGTATTGAACTACCTGATAAATTTCGTTTATTTTTTCCAAAGTAGTCACTCTACTTTCTAAACCTAATGCATAATAAAATAACCTTCCATGTAGATTATCTTGTTGTATAACATGAAGGAAAAAATACTAAAATTGAACTAATAAATTTCCACCTATCATTTCAGAATCCTACTCCTCTTATGCTAACCAATGGCAAATGCAATTGACCTCTCCTTTTTCTTGAAATAAGGAAGAAAAGGCTTGTTGATAATTACCTGTTCTCCTACATACAAACATGGATCTCAAGAGTTGGACTTTATTGTGGATCTTCTTTCACCTTCTAAGTCATCTCTCCTCTTCTATAGTAGATCATTATTCTTAGAGGAAATATCTTAAATTCAAGCTGTCAAGAGGCAGTTCCTACTAACACTTGAAGCATGTCACCTGAATCTTTTTTGTCGCTTTCCTCTCTTCCAATACTTCTGAGAATTTTGCATAACTTTTAAGAGACCTCACTATGGTATCTTATCTAATATACTAGTCCCTCTCAGAATAAATTAGAGTTCAACTCAGATTTTTGTCCCAAGATACATTATAGTTTGATTCATTTTTTCAAAAAGACAAACGCTAAGCTATCTTGGGACAATAAAATGCTTTAAAGATAAAGTAGGAGTATAACTCTAAATTATTTTGGGATATTATTACAAGTAGTTCAGTGAAGAATATCATGAAAAACTAGAATCTAACTACAACAATTGCATGCCAAGGATGAGCAATGGCAGTCAGAAACATCTCCTTGGGGATGAACATTTTGTCCTTCATCTGGAGATGAGGAATTGGCTTGTAAGAGGCAAGTTAATACTTCCTTGTCACCTTGTCCTGGTAGAACCACTTCTCATCAATTTGAATCATATCCCACATTGGTAAGAAGTATTTGGAATGCTCATTGATGAATGACTTTGAGAAATCAACTCGAGCTCCCATATGTGCAGGGGTTAGGTAAGGTTTGACATAAGAACTTCTTACTTTAACCTCACTATTTTATAAAAGCTGATGGACAGGTGACTTGGAGAAACCAGACCCTGTGGAGACCCCACTGATGGTCTCCTGAAACCACTGCTCAATGTCAGTCATAGGCACAACCTCTTGCAAATAATCTCTCATCTTCATTCTGCTGTTCCACCTCCTTGATGGCATAGACATTTCTAGACTACCATCTTCAAGGGACTCTTGAGCGTGATTCTAAATTGCAGTGACAGTTGATACATGAACATTAAATGTATCACTTAACTTGTCTTTGCTCCTTGTTCCAGCTGACGTTTGAGCAACCTCTCAAGAAGAGCCTGAATGATCACATTCCGCTCGTCAGGAGGTACGTTTCTGTGGTTGTGAATGACCTCAAGATGAAGTGGAGGAGGTGATAGTGGCGGTGTAGCATGTGGGGAGCCAGGGGGGGGGGAAGAAAAATTCAAACAGAGGAAATGGCAGCAGTTCAACTTGTGGATGACATTTGACTGTTTCCATGTGAGGTGGGGGGGGGTGTATGGGTATGACGATGGAGGCTCTTCATTGAGTCCTTCTAGGGGAGGAAGTGACAATGGAGGCTGTAGAGGTGGCAATGATGGCTAGATGAGGACCTTGATTCTTGCTTGTGGCTGTAGATTGATCAGAGGAAGAGTTGGTGAAGGCAGCACTGGCGGCTGGAAGTCAGGTAGAATAGGCATGTATGGTTGAGGTACTTCTGGTGGTGGGGGAGGTTGTGTGGGTGGTGATGTTGGCTTGAGAAGTGCAGGAGAGGGGAGTTCAGATGGGGAAAACATGGCAGGTGCCAGCTGAGCTCTTGTGCAACTTGCTAAAATGAGTGACTTGCTACATTGCCCAAATCATTATTTTTTGGATCTTACGTTGGCTAACTATAGGTTATAGTATGCTTGCACTCCCTGGAATCCATGGCTTAACTTTGGACATATTCTAAGAAGTGGTTTTTGGCACGATGAAAATGCACAGCAGTCCAAAAGAAAGTCAATTTACTTGGCTATCTAATTGACTTCAAAACATCTAAAAGCTGAATTTACGCAATGATTTCTCAAATTAGTGAAGTTTTCGCAATGGGAGGAATTCAATAACTTCTCCGGAAAACCTTTGTTCACCAATAAATTACTTTTGATTGATAGCCATTAAGCAGAGCTTTTCAATTGTATATGGTGTCTCTAGGATATAACGAAGTTTTATAAATATGCACGTACGAAAAATTCTAATACATTCTGGGATAGACTAGTATTTCCTTATCATTTCTGTTTTGATTTTGTGAAAACAGCTTACTTTCCTCACTGTTGTGCAAAATTAAGTACGCAAGCACTTAGTGAATTAAAACTTTTTAACCATAGTCGATATGAAATTTTCTCCTCTACAAATTTGCAAAACTTACAATGATGTTGATCTGTAAAACCATATTGTGCTATTTTTATTCTAAAATCCCCTGAATTTCGCAAAAAAGTGTGATTAGAGTATCAAGCATTTTCCCAACGCAACACACGGTCAAAAATGACTAAAATTTAAATCGCTAGAATGACCTACAGAATTTCGTCGCTTGCTCCTCGATCTATCAACAGCTGAAAAAAGTGTGGTTCTACTCATACTCCTGACATACTCCAGATGCTTCAATATTCAGAGCAACAAATCTATGCCAAACTGTGAGAAACTTCTTTCTCCCTTTAAAATTTCATGAGTCGCATTGCACAGAGTGGGTATCACTAATACCATATATCCTTGATATCTGTGAATAAACTCTGAGGGTATTCACAAATTTGTGATCTCACAAATATGGCGCACTTTCGTACCTTTCTACTTCACTATTATGTCTTTCCCCAACACCATTTCACATCGACATGAGTCGCAAGTCACCTATTCCTCCTGCCCCATCTCTTCTTTCCCAACTCTCTCTGGCATCTTTAACGCCATCCCAACATTCACAGAGAGCCGCTTATAGTCAGACTTCCAAAACCAATTGAGGAGCAGGGTTTACTGGCGCTGATATATATCATTTGCTCAACATTATCGATCTAATGAGGCCAAACTTAAGATCGAGATAATCTAGGAGTAGCCCACATGTTCAATTTCCTCAGACACAATGTTCAGGTAAGACCATCAATCTTAAAATCAAGCGTTTTGTTAACCGGTTTGAGAAACTGCCTCAAGTGAGCAGCCTTGGGATGTCAAGTGCGGGAAAGACATTGGCAGGATGATGGGAAATGAATGCAGTGGTTCTCCTTTCAAGAAGAAACCGACAATTTACTTCTCCCGAAAATACCTCCACGAAATCTTACCTTGGAAATTAAGATATTTCAGATGATGACGAGATTGAAGAGGAAGTTCATGTTGAAGGTGAGTATGCATCAGCCATAGATGTAGTAGAGGTCGCTAAGACAGCACGAAAAACATCCATTGATTTATCTCAGATTACGCATGAGAACATGAGCAGCTCATTCAGTACTTCTGGCCAATAAGAGGAAAGTTGCTAACATTGCCGATCGTCCAATGAGTCGGAAATGATCACTAAAGCCAGAAAGTAATGTTCTTGAGAATGTTCTTGCACTCATTATTCATCAGACAAAAGTTGATGAGGACAATAGACATAAAATAAATTTCCTGCAGTTGTGGGGGGATGCTGTCACAAGCAGCATCTAAAAAGACGCTCGTCTATTACGTTATATAGTAGTTTAAGTGATAATTTATTATGTTTTTTATTGTTATGATAAGCACAATAGAGAAGAAGATCGGGGAATGAGAGAGTCTGAACGTATGAAAGATCGTTGATTGCGCGAAGAACGAAGAGATGAGATACGTCAACATGAAGAGAATTTTCAACAAGATGAAAATCGTCATAGAAACGAGTACTGCGATCGCCATTTTCAGCTACTAATGACTGCCATGAGAATGAATTGTAGTAATTCCAATTTTTAACGATGATAATAAAACTGAATAATCTGTATTACCTTCTAGTTCATGACTGTAGTTGTCATTAACTATCATAGTCTTTCATTTCCATATAAATAATAGCGCCGATTTATACAAATAATTGTTTTACAACAAATATAAGTATAATTGTTCGTCATATGATGATGATTCTCCTAATTATCTAAACATAGTACTGCAGTTAGAAGTAGAAATGTTGGTCTGCCGACGAATATAATAACAAATAGTCATTTTGTAACGATGATGTTTATTAATCGTCGTAAAAAATGTTGTATTTACGGTGACATTTCATCGTAACTGAGACGGGAATACTAATGAAAATTTGTCACCTGACGAATATGTCGCAATATGTTCGCTGATTTACGCCAACTACAGTATATTGTTGCTATCTATGTCTTATCATGCCTTCTACTTACACAAACTTTAGCATCAGAGTGCGACTCCATATTAATTAAA